>JAOVVI020011245.1:0-12727 GCA_028571085.2 Nepenthes alata | reverse complement strand
ATAAAATGTAATAAAAATAATAATTAAATATAATAATAAATATAATTATTATTATTATAAATATAAGTAATGATTATTATTATTATAAATTATAAAAATAAAATATAATAATAATAATAATAATAATAATAATAGTCAGATTTATGGAAATAGTAATTTTTTAAGAATATTTATTTCATATTAAATTTATAACAAAATAAAAAAATATCTATTTTCATCTTATTTTTACCTTATTCCAACAACCAAACATAACTTTAGGGTTTCACGGAGCTAGTTTTGATTAAGGAACTATCATAAATATGAAAAATTACTGCTATCTCGACAAATTGCACCTTTAAGTTCTAAGATTTGGGAAGCTCGATCTCAATGAGAAATAAAAGGGCCCGTTCTCTATATTTTTGAGTTCTTGGATTCGGGAATGCCCAATCTCTATAAAATAAAAAGTTTCTTCTTCTTATGTTAACTTTCTATTTTTAGATAAATAATTATGATTTAATCAATTTTAAAAAGATTAAAAATTTGTTAAAATTTACTATTTAAAAATAATTAGATCATAATTATCTATTTAAAAATAAACGATTAAAAAATAAATACAACCATCTTATAAGAGATGGAGCCCCCCCCCTAATACTGGAGTTTTATGTCATATGCAATGGCCAATCGAATGATCGAAGGTAAATTATTATATGACGGTCAACTGTCCTGCCTACCCATTAGTTTTAGAGGGTGCAGTTGCAGTGCTCTCTCACATGGGTTTTATAGATACTTATCGAGCCAATAAATAAATAATCTAATTGCCTATAAAATAAAATTTAAATAAACTTATCCCAAAAATTAAAAAAAAATTAAATGGTCTTTTTTTATGTTAGAATCTAATTAAAAATTTATTTTAAGTTGTTAAATAGTATAAATTTTGATTTCATAAGTAATTTTAGAAGGTACAAAAACCTTATAAATATTTCATTTTTTTGGTGGAAAATTTCACTGAAAAATAATTTGTGGGTCCATCTAAGGTTTGGGGGTTCTTATTTTTCTTAAAAAATGGTAAGATCTTACTTTTTTTTTTATTATTGAATTAAAATTTAATAATTATAATTTTAAATTTTAAATATTAAAAATAATTATATATTTTTTAAATTTTATTATAATATTAAAACATATTGAATAATAAATCAAATAAATAAAAAATTTATTAAAAATAATTATTTAGATAATATTATTTAATATTTAAATTTAGATTATTAATTTTTTTTCTAACTCAACGATGTAGATCAAAGAAGTAGAATTATACTTTTTTTTAAAGAAAATTCGAAACCCGCTCTCTTCTTTCTGTCCAAAATAAAATCAAAAATAAATATTATGCGAATGAAATTTCATCTAATTTTATATAATTTGTGAAATTTTAGGTATCATTTTTATGAAAAATAGATAAAAAATCAGTTTAATTTTTAGTAAATATGTAATTATATAAAAAATTTATGCATATTTAAATAACCGTAATAATTAAAATTTATATAATTTAAATATATATCAAACACCGGTAAAATACCGACTACACTATCTTTATATTTGTATTATGATGTTTTCAATTAGGGCTCTTTTAATTCAAGTAGCTCTTTAAAATAGTGGATTTGAAATTTCTTTTATTATAGAAATAAAGATAATTATTTTTTAAATAAATAATTATTATTTAATTATTTTTAAGTAGATAATTTTAATTGATTTTTAAATTATTTTAAAAAATAACTAAATTATAATTATTTATTTAAAATATATAATCAAAATGTCCCAATAGTAACAAAAAATTGAAGCTTCTAATTAGGCTTCACTTATTTTCCGGTGGCATTGACGTATTTATTTGTCAGGCAGATCCACCTTCCGGCGAACCAGCGCGGCGAAGCAGCAGGAACAGTAAGTGAATAACGCCGGCGGCGAAGGAAATGGCCGTCAAAATGAGCAGACTCAGAAAGAGCGCCATGAATCCGGCGGGATTGAAATCCTTCTGCCCCTTGTTCTTGGCCCTGTGTGAGCTGACGACTTCGACTAAAAGAATCGCGAGAGCGATTGCGGAGAAAACCAGAGAGAATATCAGCCATCCGTGTTTTTCGCATGTCCTTGCTACTTTACCGCCACCGTCCGTCATCTAAATTCCTTTCTGCACAATCTGCAATCATAATTTTTTAAAATTGATTTTGTAGATGTGAATCGTCCACAATCGATAAATCCATAATCAAGCAAATTGCTCCAAAAAAGAACCCTAAGAATACAAACGAAGGAAAGAAAGGGAGAAGCAGGGTGGATGGAAGCGTACCCATACATGAAAATTAAACAGGAGCTATTGAAATTCTAAGCCTTTTTCTTCAGATCCTTTCCAAAAGTCTAGAATGGCAATTCTCAGGCAACGAATCACACTTAATGTGATCGATTTACAATGGAAATGCGTCAGAGGACGTCGAGATGATCATATTAATATAATCTTCATAATCCTGCATTTAATCCCTCAGATCTTCGAAAAAATCGTGGCTAAATGAAACCACAATCAGGTTCTCGCATGCTCTTGGCATTGCACGTATTTATAAATCTTCAGACCTTTGAGTCGATCTTGTAAATTTGTGCAATCTGTGCCCTAATTACTTGTATATTCTTCATCAAATTTAGATATGTTATCATATTCTTATTTTTAAAATATATAATTCTTTAATTATTTATTTTTTAATATATTATTAAATATATTATAATTATTTTTAATATATCTTTCACTCAAATTATAATAAAAAAATCTCAGAAAGATTATATTTATAATTAAATATATTTATAATTGATTTTTTCAAAATTTAACTGATAATATTTTTTTATAATTAAGAAAAAATTTTCACATTATATATATTTTTTAATACAATTTATATGTATTTAACTGCCTGATTTTGTTTTTTATCGTGTAATTTCCTAAATGTAAATTACCCACCTCTCAAAAGATGGTACAAGACTGTCATCTTATCATGTAATTTACCATATATGTGTATTAATAAATAGAGATTTTAATAATCAAATAAATCTAACACAAATTTTATAAAAGTACACATTTTTTTAATAATTAATTTATGGGATAGATAACATCACAAAATACCATTTTAACAAATTGAGGGGGGCTGCGATGCGTATAGGCGTTGCAGCCCCTGTGACACATTTATGACTGTTAGATTTAAAATTTAATGGCCAAATTTTATGTATAAAAAATATATTTTTAATTATTTTTTTATAATTAATATAAAAAATATTTACTACTTTTTTTATTTTTATCATTTAAAAAAGAAATAGAGCCGTCAGATTTTGAATCTGACGGCCCCGATTAGCATCGGAGGGGCAACGACGCTGAGCGCGTCGTATATGGCTTACGAGGCCTTTTTCTTTGAGTTGGCTTCAATATTGTATGGTGAAACAACAAATATCAAAAATTTATCTAAGGTAATCCCAAAAACACACTGTGCCGTGTTTAGCTTCATTCGATCAGTTCTAAGTACAACAAATGCTTCGACAAGATCTTTAATATGGTCATTGATCTTTATGCTTTTGACGAACAAATCATCTACATAGACCTTCATGTTATTCCATACTTGTTATTCAGACATCTTTTTTTTTAGTCTTTTATAGGCTGCACTAGTATTCTTCAAACCAAAAAACATTACTTGGTAGCAATAAATCCTTGATCTATTATAAATGAGATCATTTTTTCATCCCACAGATCCATTCAGATTTGATTATATATTGAGTAAGCATCCATAAAATTTAACTGTTAGTGACCCGGTCGAATCAAGTAGCTAGCTAATCCTAAGATGTGGTAAGTTGCCTGGAGGGCATGCTTAAATCATATCAGTGAAGTTTTGGTACACTTACAATTTCTCATTGCTTTTCTTCACTAAGATAATATTATATAATCAATTCGGATATTGAATTTTCTTGACAGACTTGTCGTTACTTTTTGACTTCTTTTTGTATTGTCACTAATTTCATTAGGGAATGGTTCCATGGATAAGACTTAGTTTATAAATCATCATTTCCATTAGTATCTTAAGCTTATAATTTTTAAAAATTCTCTTCTTTCTGATATATTTGTTATTGAAAGACATTGTCTAATATTTTTAATATTGATACGACTATCATTGGTATTATTATCAATATTATGATCCACGGTAACTTAATTTTATAATATCTAAACAGACTGAAAAAATAAAAATGTTACTTCTTATCAATATCGAGTCCTACTTTTTTTAATGTTACTTCTTTTAAGAAAATATAAGATCCCTATTTTTACAGTCAAATCATGCACAAATAGCCTGTGATCAAGAACTTAATAAAATTGCATCTTCAAATCCCTAAAATCATGCCAAAATTTACAGAGAATAGGCCACCTACAAATAGTAAAAAACCATTGGTGGAAGATACTTTATTATGTGAAAATATTTGTCTGAAAGTAAATATTTTATAAAAATACTTATTATCAAAAAATACATTAATGATCAACACTAGAGAGGTGTGATATCACTTATCCTTGTGACTCAATGAATGAACATTCCAAATTTTACCAACCACTGCCACCGACAAACAATTTTATTTTCACTTCATATTCCAAATTTGACTAGTTATTATTCATAGTTCTAAACTAATTTCATAGTTCTAAACTGATTATTCATTCAAATGCAATTGTGAAGCAACTGACTTTGCTTCATTTCCATTCATATCAAACATCCATAACCCAGCTATTTCAGACAATATAATAATATCCAACCCTACAAAAAAGAATATACAAAAAAGAAGAATAATATTGAGGATCATTTTTTGGACTTTGGATTGGTTATGGTTGTGCACTTGGGACAAAACCAGTCCTCCTCCGGGACCTGTTTGAGTGGAGGATCACAACAATCAATGTGGGTCCCAATTCCACACCCATGACAACCACTCTCATCACCACAAATCAGCATCACTTCTCCCCTGTCACTGCACCCACAAACTTCACAGGCTAGCTCGTCATCATTAAACTCTTTATCCGGAGAGGGACCAAGACCGGGACTGTTAACAACCCCCTTAGAGCGGCTCAATAGGTTCACAAAAGACTTGGCGGCCCAATTCTGCGTGTTGTATTGAACATGTCTCTCGAGGGAGTAACCGGGCTTGCATACATAGTCCACCAGGTAATCAGCTACCACACAAGGTATCTCGTGCTGCAAAAACTCCTGGACCCACATATCAACACATGGCATCCCAGGACTAACAATTGCAAAGTCTACTCCTGATTTCAGAAAACGGGTGTATGGTGGAGAGGTTGCCAAGATTGTCCCATCTCCAGCCTTCACAACCCGCTTCAGAGTATCCTGCTAGGTGCAATAGTATTAACATCAGCACATAGCATGGATAAATATTGTAAAATGTTGGCATATAGAAGATATATCGCGAAATATCGACCAATACATCCGATTTTTTCGAGAATCAGCCAATAGTAGCTTTTTCGCAAAAGAAAATTGTATATGATATGTTCAATATCGATATGTAGCAATCAATATGGCCGATACCAATAATGCAATGACCGATGCCAATATTCTCATCCATGGAAATCCACAATTTTTTTCCTTTTTCAAAAGACAATTAGAAATGCAACAGGATAAATACCAATGGTGGAGCAATGCATTCTCCATATATGACAATGCGCATTCCATAGAAGGCACCATGAGAAGTTCTTTCCCTCAGAAGGCGCCACTTCCTTGGAGCCTCCAAATTAATGGCGCCATCTTCAGTAAGGCCATTCTTATGCCATTCGTAGGGCTCTTCCGGCAAAAACCTTCCAGCCTGACTGCTAGCTGTTAAATAATCAGTCTTCAGAATCCACCTGCATGGTGACAAATACATATGTCACCAGTTTGTATTATGTGAATGACTTTGCAGTTTAGCACTTACAAAACCAAGTGAAGATCAATGGAAATTTCTTGCCTTCCAGAGGCTGCAGCAGCGAAGAATTTCTCTGTTCTGCGAATAGGGTCCGGGATAATGAAGTGTGTTGCTTGATATGACCACTGGTGAGAATCTCGGCATAGTCTTCCCTTCAACCGCCGAATAACTTGTTGGAATTCCTTTCTCTGTAACCTATGCCCACTGAGTATGAACCATGCAGGCTCCTTTTTTATTAGATTTGAAACATCGCCTTTTTGATTAACAGCCTTTTGATCACTGTTCTTTTTAGAAGTTAACTTTCCCACACACTTATCACCACCCTTGGGTGTTTTTTGATAATTGTCAACAGCAGGCTCATTTTCCTTTTCTACCTCCACAGAGCTGTCTGATGGCAATGCCAGCTGTAAAACTCTCTTCTTATTCTTCTCCTTCCCTTTCTTCTTACCATTCTTTGCAACTTTATCGTGTTGCAGATCAGCAGGCATTTTAGGCTCCTTCAAGTCGGGAACGATCTTGATCTTAGCTGCATTAGTCTTCTTCCCTTTTGCCAATTTGTCTTTCGAAGAATCTGTTAGCCCAGGCTTCTCAGCATAAACTGCCTTTTCATGTTCATTTTCATTTGTTGTCACTGCAGCATTAGCATCAGCTTCAACTGTTGTAAGCTCAACTGCTCCCAATATCTCTCCAGTTTCAGTCCCACCCATCGAAGACAGTTGATCTGATTTAGACTTCTTTTCTCTTTCTGCCTTCTCTGATTCAGGTTGAGCTTCAGTTTCATCATCCATGGGTCCAGCATGATCATCAACATTATTTCCAGACCGTTCAGCATCTTTTCCCTCCAAATTAACAGCTTCTTTTGCATGCTCAGCTGCCCCAAGCTCAGTAAGTGAGTGCATTGCCACATTGTCCTGAGCAGAGGTTCTGCTGAGATATATAGAACCCTTCCGATAAGCTGCATTTCCTGTATTCAACTTGGGTCTGGAACCTAACGTCTTCTTTGCAACTGTCTTCCTCCTCACTGGTTTTGAAAGAGATGTATCGATACCACCAGCTGATTTTAACTTAGGAATCCCGGGCTTTTCAACTTCTGGGTCCTTGACAGGAGATGATGTGGGACCATTCTGCAGTTGATTCTGCTGGTCTCCATTTTGACTATCGATACCTGTGATAGCAATTATAGAGACATTGGAGTTCCTACTTTCAACTGCCCCTGAAGCCAAATTTCTAGAAATGGGTTGGTTAGTTTCTAACAATCTTTTGTCAAAATAAGAGTTTGTTGAAACATTATCAGGTGTTTTCTGGGCAGAGAATGTAGTAACACTCCCATCAATAATCAAGCCACCAAGATGGCTAAGTGAATCAGGTTTGCTCATCCCAAGGGAACCAGTTATTGACGTTGTAGTGTCAGTTGCATTGATTTTTTTGTTGGCCGATGTGTACACCTTTTGGGGTTTTGAACACGTGTGAGACGCATCCACCTGACCATCCATCTTCCGCTTTTGAGGCACTAAACTATTCAATCCCACTTCATCTACATCAGTTCCCATCAAAGGAGCTTCAACCCAAATAGAATCAGTCTTTTCTTTCACTTGGTCTACTTTGGGGGAGGAAATGAGAAAACCACACCGTCCTTCATCTACACCTAAACGTCCTTTGGAAGGGGTGCATGTATTGCCCGAGTCTTCTCGAGAGTGCAGAGTGAAATTAGATTTACTTGGAATTTTCCTCGAGTAAGTTAAAGCGTCAAACTTGCAAGCATCAACATTAACAGCTAACATTTTAGCACTTCCAGAGGCAGATGGAAGGTCAGTTGCTGATGTGTTGAATAAATGATCACTAACACCGCTAGAATCCCCATAGTTGCGCTCTGGATGATCCATCTGCTTAAAATGATTAGACTCAAAGGCTTGGAAAGATTTGATTTCTTCCTGGACAATTGAAGTCAGATCCTTGGTGTTGCCAATGTTTGGCAATCTTGAAGGTCCAGCATTTGAAGCCCTCACCCCTATGATCGGAGCATCTTGGTTCTCCAGAATTTTGTTTTGCAAACTATGAGCACTTAAATTTTGCAATCCTGGTCCATTGTTTGCCACCGTTCCTCCAATGATTAAAGGATCATGGTTCCCTGGCATATTGTTTTGCACACTGTGAGGACTTTTGTTTTGAAAACCGTGAGGGCTGGTGCTAGTATTTCTTCTGTGAGTTATCTTTGCATCAAATGCTTCTGTTTCTTCTTCAGAATCCTTAGCTTCAGCTTCCACCTCCAGCTCATAGCCACTGTAGAAAGAGGAAGCCCCAGTTCAGGAATTAATCAAGTCAACTGATTAATCAAAAAGAGGCATCCACAATAAAAGGAAACAACTGAGATTACAAAAATGACTGAAGCTGTTTAAATCGTATTTAAGCATATAAGTTGACAACTTGACATGGTATCATAGTTGCATCATTATGTGGAGGGAAGAAGAATTTGAAAGGCTTCCACTTTGATACCTTCAACCAATGCTTTAATTGTTTTCACCTTAACTTGAGTAAGCTTAGTAGCAACTACAAAATTGCTTTTATTTTAGCTTGACTGTCACACAGTCAAACAATGCAAACAAATCCCCTTCTTCACATATGGATTAAGTTTGTAGGAACCTCAATTAGTCGAATGATGAGACAAGTTCTACTTGCGTTGTTCCACTAAATCCATTATGCACATAAAACACATCCATTGGAAACATGACAAACAAGTCTAAATTCAGTACCTTTTACTATAATTTTCCTCTGGAAGAATATCCCAAGCCTTTAAGCTGCAAAAGCACAAAAGGGAAAAAGATTAATGCAGGGGAGGATAATTCAAGAATTGCCTACCAACATTAACCTTTCTAAAGCATCAAGCATCAGCTATGGTTTCAAAGTTTCAAAATTTTTTATTCAAATTAGCATTGTAGTCAGTACACACCAGTCTTGCAACCAACGATGATTGACAAGCTTTATTTTCTTCAACCTCTTTGCCAATTCATACTTTTCCCCTGCGAAAGCATCAATATGAATATGTTGTCAATAATTATTTCCATGCTGTGGGCTCAAATGGAATATATGTTAACGATAAAGAACACAATGTGTGGGTACTACATCAACAATGATTGGTATCAAACAGCCGTCAACTCCAAAGGTCCAATTGGGCACAAGAGAGGGACAATTTTGTACAAAGTAGCAAAAAGAGAATAACATAAGAGTGTCCTGATCAATTATGTCATCCCTCATAACAGAGGACATTATGGCTTTTGAAACTAGTTCATGGTAAATGGACGAGGTGATTAAGAACATGCTTCAACGAAAAGTTATATGAAAATACAAAATTTGTTAATAGCTTGGAGGCGATGTTATATCACCATGAAGTACAAACAAATTTTGGCCAAATATTGCTTAACTTTGTTTTGGGAAAACAAATCTACTACTACTTCCAGCCCTTAATTGCATCTCATTTGGCTTGGTAATATTAATTTTCATGGGGCAGACGGATAATTGAATGAAAACGAATATTTGGTCAAATAAGAATCTACATAAGAATGACACATAATACCTAACAAACTAAAATTTAGATAACACAAGATAACATATTTATTTGGTATCTATTTCTCTTGGAAAGTAGTTCACTGGATGCAAAAGGTTAAGACGGAGAGATTGAAAAATCAAGCACTCACCCTCAAACTTGTAGCATATAAGATGAGTAACTTTATTTGCCACCAGTGGCTTGGAAAACTGTGCTCTCATCAAACTTACCATGGTCTGAAAAGAACATGAAAACAAAGCATCAGTAATATGGTTCCACTTTAGAGTTACTATCAGCCATTAAATGAGATCCAGTTTAAGCAGACATGGCAAAGTTAAAATACCATTATGTCATCCCGATCCTGCCTCTGGTACCCAGTCAAGCAGATAATAAGATGTTTAGCACCCGGAATTCCATTCAAGTCCTTCACAGGTTTGTACATAATCTGTTATTTGATATAAAAGCAAATGAGTAACAGAATGAAAATACAAGTAATGACTCCAGAAGTGGAGATATCACATCAGACAAAGATGGAACTATCCTAAACATAACAAAAACTAAGAACGGGGGGACCAGAAAAGGAACCTAGCAAAACACTATAATTGCAACTTAGTCACGGAGATAAAATCCATCAGAAAATGTAAGTACACGTAGCAACATGTAATGGAACAAAATCAATTTAGAAGAAAATGAGGATTAAGAACTTACTGGGGAGGTGTCAACAGGGATTCCAACATCCAAACTATGATCAACCCATAAACTAGTGACGAGTATCTTGCCATCACTTCTAGCAGCCACACAAATAGGGTCATCCTATGTATAAATGCCATAATAAGCACATGGAGGGAAAGTAAATAGCTAATAAACCAACAAAGTATCGATATTCAATTCATTATAGATTATTTAAACTTGAAGACATCAGGCAGCCATCAATATTCAATGGCTGTGTCAAACTTTCCGTGTCTATCCAATGCATTTTTCTTTCCTGTATGCATTTGACCAGCGTGACAATCTTACGAAATTTCTTTTCATGCACTATGCTCACGATGTCACTATAATTACAAAACAAAACCACAAAAATTCATCTTCCAAACTGATAATTTCTGAAAGCAAATATTTCTAATATCCTTTTACATCCAATTAAAAATCAAGTCTTGTTCTCCATTATCTTGTGTTTGTTTTTCTTTTTTTTTTCCCCCAAAATTAAGACTTTGCCACTCCTTAAATTTTCAGCAGAAGTGTTTTCTCATGCTTAAACTATCATACTTACAAAATTGGAACTACTTCACTAACGTATTTCATAAATTTCAGATTAAGAGTTTGAACACTTTGGTAAAAGTTTTACGCCACTTAGAATGTCAAAATAAGATAAGAGACCCAAATGTTTTTACAATTTGTAAGATTCCAAGTATCTGTAGCTTTTGCAATTGCTTTACAAGAGAAGAGACCCAATTGCCCTTACAGTCGCCTTTCTTCATCTGACCAGAAATCAAAGGAATCAACCCATCCAATACAACAGGTAATGCGGCTTTAAATAAAAAAAAAACAAATAAATTGTCTGAAATTCCCAGAATAAATTCAAATTTCAAAAGGAAGCGAGATAAGCTTACATAGACAAGCTTATCAACAATAACATGAGTGCAATCAAGTCCATACTGACCAACATCAACTCCACCTTCTCTAACAAGCTTAGATCGAACCTGCTCAATTTCAGCACCCCGTAAATCCACACGAGTATACGCATCAAAATGTCTCTTAGTTTCAACTTATTCAGAGGAAAATCAATGGCCGAAAATGAGAGAGAAAGAGAAAGACCTCATCATGCTTAAGACAGTCGAATCCAAAGAGGACGAATCGAACTCCGACGAAGGGATTGAAGTGGAACTCTTGCTTGGGTTCCAACATTGAGCCCCAAAAGAGCAAACTTCCTCAGAGTGGGTATGCAGAGTGGAATTTTGGCGAGACAAATTTGGAGGGAAAGGCGTCAGATTTTTTGAGAGTTTGAAGAGAGAGAGAGTGACAGGGGGAAAGCTTCCAGAGGAAGAACCGAAAGGACAGAGACGGGATTTTCGTTCTTTGATTTTTGGGCACTGGCTCCTGGCGGGATGTTAAATTCCACCCTCCCTCCACCCAAAAAAACGGAAAAATAAAGAAAAAATGAAAATTTTTTATTGACTTTATTTAATATTTTTTAGTAATTTCACAAAATTTATTAATTTTATTGACTTATTTATTCACCGACGGCTTTATACATAAAAATAAATATGTTGTAAATTGACTATTTTCTTAGCTTTTGATTTACTTTAATAAGTTTAAAAATACACTTGACTTTCATCCATTTATTTGTTTTCTAAAAGTTAGATTTATAAAATTTAAAATAATATTTATAAGAAATAAAAAAAATATTATATATCTTATTTTTTAATTATACATTATATATTTTAGGGGTATTGTATTAATTAGGCTGATCTAAAGAACTCGATGTTTGATTTTAATCCAACACTTGTTAGAATAAATCAATATCGAACTGTATGACTCGGCCACGATTATCAAGCAAAACACAAACCATACTAAGTTATATGGCAAAATGGATGTATATCTAAATGTCTAACCAAACAGTTAATCCAACCAAATAGTTCATCTAGCTGAGTATTATCCAAAAAAAAGGAAGTATTATCCAACCTAATGAGCCCAAGTTCACAGAACTCGGTGTCTGATTTTAATCCAATTCCAGTTAGGATAAATCAATATTTAACTGTGCAACTCGGCCACAATTATTAAGTGAAATGTAAACCAAACTAAGTTATATGCCAGAATAGATGTACATTTAAATGTTTAACCAAACGATTAATTCAATTAAATAATTTATCTAACTGGGTAGTTTCTAAACTATACAATTAGCCCAAATAAAGTCATCCAAAATTAGCCAACATTAATCACTCAATATTGTCAGTTTAATATTTAGTCGTTAATCGCATCAAATTAACCCCACAATCAAAGCATGTAAAAATAACTGTTAAACTAGCCAATTTTAAACTGGTCTATCTATTTAGATCATGACAAGTTACTTCTCTTCATGAAACCATCAATAACTAATAATATGATTATAAATATATCTCATTTTAAAAAAAAAATTATTTCATAAAATATATAATAGAGTAAAGCCCTTTGGGTCATTTATTTTTTCACAAAATATGAAACTAAATCATACATCTCCCTCTTTCATCCCTTTAGTCTCTCCCATTA
>JAOVVI020011244.1:0-12728 GCA_028571085.2 Nepenthes alata | reverse complement strand
AACTGCTCTTCAGCCGCAGCTCATTTGTTCTTCTTGGAACATGGTGCTCATTGGCACTAGTCTCGGGATTTATCAGCCCTGCAAGTTACATTAATCATCTTGTCAATTGGGTAACTTTTGTTATTTTAATAGATGGGTTATTTTAATCCTTCTCAACAATAACTACTTGATCAATACTAAACAATTAATTCCTTTTTTTTTTTATATCACACAATTGTTCAATCAGTATCTAATAATTATTACTAAGAGAAGTTAATTCTATCCCTCTTTCAAAGAAGGAGGCTCCCCCCAACTGAAGAAATTTCCATAGGGTAAAGTCATAATCCTTAAATTACAGTACAATAGCTTTACTACTGTACAAAAGACTGATCGTCGAATATGCAAACAACATAAGGTGGAACACAGTTTCTTTTGAATTTTAGAGGATTTCTTCATGCTTTTGCTCGGATCTTCTTCCATTTGTTCGGCACTACTCGTTAATAATATTGTGGATCATGGGCTAGCAGTGCTTTCTGTGTAGCCATGGCTGTTAACCGAGCATTCCCCTTGCCTTTTGGTTGCAGTGTTTTACCTAAGGTAAGCTTTCCCACTTTAACTCCATGATGATCAGCCTATGGGACCGACATCTTGATCGATGATTCGATCTTGCAATTCTTTTTATGTGTCGGACAAAGAACATTGACATCCGTCTCGTGTTTTGAATCAAACATGTTATTCCGATCCCTAGTGTTTTGTTGAGTAATTACATTTCCAAAGGAAGCCCCTCCCATTTCTAGGTAATATCCCCTCAATACTAATAACATATTCAGTTGCAACAATAAAATGAAATGCGACAAAATAAAATTGGGTTAGTTGGCCAATGAGTAAATCTGGGCTGCAAATTATTTTTTCTAGCCTTTGATACATAAAAATAATAAGAATAAGACACAAACTTTTACCATTCTAGTAGAAGACATTTCAATAGCCTTTGGACATTTCCTTGTTTATTCTCATAAGAATAATAATTTCTATACTACACACTAGTCAAATTGTGTAAATAAATCTAAAATAGGATTCTAATTCTATTTTAATAAACATGATTTAGAAGCACAATCACTCCCATTCCTCGATGGTATTGGAATTCAATGATTCCAACACCAATTCCACTTCAGCCTCCGATTTTGCAACCATTTTCATTCTCTTCTGCATATCCACCTGCATTTTATTCTCTGGGAAATGAAAATCAACATTGCTATACAGATTTTACCGCAACCAAACATGGTTAGAGAATGGAGAAATAGAAAACGTTCATGGAGGCGTAAGTATCCGACTACCATCATATTTCAGTGTTTGGAATTCTTTATATAATCGAGTGGCATGATTAGAACCGAAAGTTCTTTCCAGCTTTCTTAGATCTTTTTTTTCATCATTCAGTTTGAGTTTTTCCCTCTTTCCCTCCTCTTTATTCGGTCTTAAGAATGCTGGCTTATGAGCGAGTCAGCTTCTTTACTATGCTCCCTAAAGATCAATGACAGCTTGATCAGACGATGTGACATAATACTCATGCACATATCATAGTGACTTCACATTGACCCTTCTTATTTGGAAGAATAAAAGCCAAGTCAGATGAGAAAAGCAACGAACTGATGAAACCAAGCATATATGCTAGCTAAGCTATAAATGGCAGCTTGCAAAAAACACCTAATTCATATCAGTCCACAGAAAAAAGATCATACCTGAAGAAGTACGAGCCCAGATGTTTCCAAGTTTGTCCCTTCTGAAGAACCGTTACAAACCAAAAAAATCATCTGAAATAAATACTGTCCTGACCATCACAATGCCTAGAAAACTACTAGTGATAGACCATGTCAGAGTTGCAAAATCACAGCAAAGGAGCGAACAGTATGTCATATTCAGCATATAGAAAGAACCTGTTGGTTGAAAGGTTGTCTACATCAAATTTCTCTCCCACCAATTCCCAATGATGCAGTAAAAATGAGGATGTTAACGAGGGATGTGTTGGATAAATCTAAAAGATAAATAATTAAGAAATAAGCACATAAGTCAAAATTTAGGAGTATCACCCTACGGAACAAAAGATTCTTGTAGAGTAAAAGCTTATGTGTGGGTGCTTAAAATGAGTTGAACACCTAAAGGAAAGGCCGGATAATGCCCTGCCCAGGAAAAATGATTTGGTTGAGGTTAGAAGTAAAATTAATAGAGATATAGGCCTGGCAAAAATTTGAGTGAGGTAATAAATAAGATACACATAATCATCATAGTGAGATTTAAGTTCAACCATGAATAGAATCAAGGGCATTAGACATCTACACGAGGCAATAATATCTACCAAGAAACCAACATGGGGATGAAGATGTATGTAATCTCAACCCAACAAATTACTCCTACATGTATCTCTCATATTGCCAAATTTTCTTATTTTTCTTTTGGGTTTCTCATATTGCTTGTAACCTTTGTTTTTGGTACCTCAATTTCAGGTTCTGTTGACATAAATAAAATAATGGTAAAAAAATATACAGGCAAGTAGACCTCCACATATGCAGACAAAGGTGGAGAAGGGTACCCCATCCCAACCGTCGGGATGACCTCAAGATTGGTCCATGAGTATGTGTTGAGTAAGCTGAGACAACCCAACTTTCTGTTCTCTTAGCAGTCCAAATACCTCAAAAGTAAAATTGATGCGGGCGCATGCGCGCACACACACAGAAAGAGAGAGAGAGAGACGGAGAGAGAGAGAGTTCTAGGTTTGTTTTGAGTAAAAAATTGTTGGAAGTGGTACTACAAACTCTGGTGTTCAGGGAAGATGCTTGAACCTGACACACTGTATTTATTGGAGTTTGATTTAAACTTCTGAGTTCAATCGAGTGGAAGTATTACATATACAACTGCTAGGGGTTTAGTCTCTGTCATTATTGCCAGCAAAATTGAGGATGGCAAGCTTTTGTATAGAAAGGGAGATTGGCAGGCAACTAGACCAAGAGAAAGAAAAGCAGCAAGATTGAGACAGTGAGTGGCGTGACATAGACAATTTCCAATTGCCATTCCAAAAGAGAAGATGAGACCAACAATGACCAAGCGAAGGCAGGCGGCATTGTGGGCGTTTTCTGTTAGGTGCTTTTTCTGCTGGTTTGAAAACGCATGGTGAAATTCAGGGGGAAAAAACCCATCTTTGCACAAAGAAGGGGATGCAAGGAAATGTTTTCAAGGTGGCTCTGGTGATTTTCGTGCCTGAAACATTTCAAAGATGTGATATGCTACCTCCTCAAAGTTTCCATTACTTCATAGGGAAGCATAATTTTACAAACTGCAATGGTGAGCAAAAAGCAGAGTCAGAACACAACATTGAAGTAACAATACTGATTAAACATCATGCAGCTAACCTGTGAATTTGAAGATTAAAATGGATCCCTATATTGAAATACCACAACATTTGTCAAGAATGTCCAACATGTTAACCAGAAGACTGCAAGCTACAGACTCCACCAGCTTGTTTCTAAGCAATTTCAAATCTTAAAGCATAGTGAAAGCTTTAGTTTTCAGCATTAAAAAAAATTGGCATGCTGTACAGTTAGTGCTGAGCAGGTTTCCTCTGAGTTTTCTTTTGCTGAGCATGTTTTTGAGGTAAGACGTTGCATACAAGAGAAAAAAATTGATGAAGGCTGTGCTCCACACCCCCCCCCCCCATTAATGAGACTCAATAACAGGTCCAAATTGTTTTTCCTTCTTTTTTTTACCAACAATGATGATCATGTTAGTATTTTTAATGCTATTTGCAGCATGAAATCTGTGGTCGAACGATACCACAATGCAAAGGAGGAAAATCAGCAACTATTAAATGCTACTCCAGAGGCAAAGGTACATCTCTCTGATTGCATCACCTATGCACCTGGTTATGTAACGTAACATTTACATGATTTATTTCCTGTATTATGGTTTACATGCTATTATTGCAACAACATTTATAAACCTGCACACTTACTTTAGTTCGATGGCGATGGATCTATGCTCTGATTGTAGGGAGATCTTTATCAAAGAAAATTCCATTTACGCTGTGTGTCCATGGTTTTATTGCTTTATATCACTTCAAGGCTCCTATTTTTTCCTTTTCTTTTTGATAGGATAATTCCAGAGGAAATTCATTTACATTCTACCTCTACAAATCTTCTACAAAGGAAGGCACCTCACTGTAATCATACCCAAGAATCTAGTAGGTTCTACAGAATAATCTCATCCCTTTAATGCAAAAGATCTGGTGTCTAGACAACTCGGGATTCTCTTGCACATTTTATTCTGCTTCACTCACAAATTTCCTTCCCTTTGGCCAACTTCATTAGGAAAGCTAAGGATCCTTCCAAGATATAGGCTTGTCTGCTTGATTTGTAACTTCACCGGATCATCATCGACGATTGTAGTAGCTTCTTCCCCATCCACACCCACAACCCCAGCGACACCACAAAAAGGGAAAAAAAGACTACACATGAAGAGGCGTAATTGTACCAGATATTTGTGTAATTTCAAGGCATGATTAGGAGACCAAATCTCACCTCAATTTTTGAATGGTCTCTGAAGCGTGTTTCTTGTGGAAATGTTGTCTGCCCTAAGGAAGGAAACAAGGAATGTTAATTTATTTTCAGTTGAAGAGGTTTCCCATGCCAACAATTCGGAATTTGTAGCGGAATAAAGAGAAGATCATTCAGTGCCAAGCATGGTGCATATGTTGAAAAGAAATTTTTTAAAAAAATGTATCAGGCCACCTCTTTAGAACTACAGGGTATAAAATGGCTAATCTAGCTACACAATGGGGCATCACAGCAGTACTTTGTTGGGATTCCAGTTTCATATTTTAAGAAAGATAAGAGAGTGTTGTCTCACTAAATATTTATTTGGTCAAATATTCTGCCAAGGACATCTCATCCTCCCTTATTGCATCTTTTCTCAGTTCATAATACATTTGTATCCAAAGATTGTTAGGTACTTCGTGGACATTTCAATTGATTAAAGTAGAAGCATAAACATCTTTTTTCTCATGTGCCGAGCAGCTTGATATAATGTAATAGCCGTATATTTCCAATTCCATCAGTTTCTCATAATTTTTTTAGTACGTGACATGGTCCTATAGGGTGGTGGTCATGTTTCATAACCGGTATAAGAGATCCACAAGTAAACTTTTTTCATTGTGGACAAGGTAGTTAAATTCCTGGACATTTATAAACACCAAACATGAAGTACTTATGTGTTTCAGCATCCAAGATAACTCGAAGCAGCCAAAAAAAAAAAACTTGAAAATAAGATAGAAGACAGTTTCAAGTATACACTACTTTCTGTTCTCCTAAAACTCATGCATCTAGTTTCCATAACAAACTTAAATTACCAACAAAGCAACGTGTATTTAACTCTTTCCTAGAAGTTATACCTATGCCTCCCATTCATTTCTTGGGGTGGCCACGACTCTCAGGGCTTTTGTCATGTCTCAGGGGGTTTTTTTCCACCTCACTAGTGCTTTCGAACTAAGTTAACAATTTACATCCTTCCACAATCTAACAGCTGAAATCACTCTATCCTTTTTCATCAGTCAGCAACAACTATGTACTTGAATGCAAACACACATCAAACAGTGTTACATCAAGAGTGACTGTGAAAAAGACTGCATACTGACTCTTTTTTGACTGATTCACTCTCTTTAAAAATCTGTTCAAAAGCTTTTCCCTAGTGGCTGCTCCTAAGGTTCAGTAACTTAGCATACAACAATCCTATGGAGTAGTTGAAGAAGCTTAGACAGATCGGTAGTGTAGCGGAATAGAAGGCATAGTTTGAGCTTACGGCTAACCTGTTGGCAGACGTTCCAACTATAGCCAAGTTGAGCTGTTTTTTAGGAGGTTTGTGACGTGGACATTATAAATGAAGAGATTTAATTTTATTTCCAAATTAAATTTTATTTTATTTTTAATTAGAAGAAGTTTGATTTTATTTTTCATTTGATTTTATTTTAAATTAGTAGAGTTTGATTTTATTTAATTAGTAAAGATTTTATTTTCTTTTTTATTTTAGGAAGTTATGTCATATTTAGTTATGAAATTATATTTATTTTAAAATTATCCTAGGACTAGAGTTTCTTTTTATAATGACCCTAAACTTTATTACTTGATATATATTTGATGAATTGAATGAAATATTGAGTGATTGTACTTTCATTCCCTTCTTCCTCTTGGTCTCTTCTTTTTCTGGTCTTTACCCCTCTCTCTAATTTCTATTCTCTTTTTGTCTCTCTTCTTTCTAATTTCCTTCCCCTCCCCTACTTTTTCCTTTCCCTACATCAAATTTGGTATCAGAAAAGGATTTCCTTTCCTACATCAAATTGTAATTCTCTTTCTTCTCTCTTGTTCCTTCTGCTTCTCACCTCACTCCGTTCTTTTCCCATTAACCCTCTTTCTCCTTCTCTCTTGCCTTTCCTTTCCCACCATATTCCTACATCACAAATGATCTAGAATCGGCCATTAGTTGAAACTATTACTACAAGTAGAATGGAAATACCTACATCACGTAGTACCACCTTGCATGCTTGCTTCATTGGATATAGATACAAATAGGTGTGCGGGCTGACAGATGTATGGGGTGATGGAGTGGCGTCAAAAGTGTCAACCCATCTGGAAGATTGTGTAGTCACTCATCTTGTAGTTGGGAAATTGACTACAAAAGTTTTACTTGGTGGGGTCGAGTCCCAACCATTCAGGAAAAATTGATACAAACATCATAAATGAAGAGATTTTATTTTATTTCCAAATTAGATTTTATTTTATTTTCAATTAGAATATATTTGATTTTATTTCTAAACTAGATGAGATTTGACTTTATTTATCATTTGATTTTATTTTTAAATAAGTAGATTATGATTTTATTTGATTAGTAAAGATTTTTTTTTATTTTAAAAAATTATATCATATTTTGTTAAAAAATTATATTTATTTTAAAATTATCCTAGGATTATGATTTATCTATATAACGACCATAAACTTTATTGTTTGATGTATTCGTGATAAATTGAATAAAATATTGAGTGATTGTACTTTCCTTCTCTCCTCCCCCTTAGTCTCTTCTCTTTCTAGTCTCTATCCCTCTCTCTGGTTTCTCTTCTTTTTGTTCTCCTTCCCCTCCCCTACTTTTTCCCTTCCCTACATCAGTTTGGATGATGAAATCTACTATCTAGTGAAACTTCTCAACCCAACAAGCCTACACCAAACATTCGGCATGGCACACATACAAGAGAAGCGAGCTGAAAAAAGGCTAATAGGGGTTGGAACACCTCTTCTGGAAGATTACTGCGTCATTACTCCCCATCTGGGGAAATTGGCTCAGGTCGAGCTGCTATTAAACTGAAGACAATTGTTAATTGAATCATGCCCACCCAAATAAAAGAAAGGAAGGACAAGAGACTGTGCTACACGTGAAATGAAAAATAGAAAACGAGGCACAAATGCTCCCACCCAGACTCTTTGTGGTTGAGGAACTCAACTTCGAGCAAGAACCCGAAGATTCCAGGCCTTGAGAAGATCTTGGCATGGAAGATTAGGGTCTTAGAAGTAATCTTGATTGATTCGGGCAGTACTCATAACTTCCTCGATAAAAGCCTAGTTGATAGGGCTTAATGGAAGAGAGTTGCTCCAACCCAGATTCAAGAACAAATAGCAAACAAAGAGATCATGTAAAGAGAAGAATCTTACTATGAGGTAACTTTAGAAGCGCAGAATAATCAATTTAAGGCTAATTTCTTTATTGTAAACTTGAGAGGTTGCGGTACCGTTTTGGGAGTACAGTGGTTGTCAACTCTAGGCCCGATTACCTGGAACTTCCAAACTCTTCAAACGTAATTCCAGAGCAAGGGCCAACGGGTAAACTTGCAAGGGCTGAGGGCAGTGGTTGACACTGTGCACGACGGAAATTTGTGGCAACAAATTTCAGCCATGGAAAACAAGGGGGTAGTACTAGAACTCCAAGAAAACTCTCCAACCTTGGAGACAACCATCTGATCAAAGAAGGTAAAAAAATTAATCCGCCCTTTCGAACAAGGTTTTTAAGGAGTCTAGTAGACTATCACCAATCAGGAGGCATGAGCATCAGATAGTGCTCAAGGATGATTCGAGACCATTAAGTACATGGCCCAATCGTAATCCGTCCTACTAGAAAAGCGAAATTGAGAAGGTGGTTTGAGAGTTGTTGGAAGTTGGATTGATTCGGCCCAACCAAAGTCTGTACACATCGCCAATTCTTTTGGTACGAAAGGCTGATGGGAGTTAGAGGATGGGTGTTGATTAACCGGCTTTAAATAATGCCATGATCAATAATAAGTATCCAATTCCGGTGATAGATAAATTCTCAGATGGGTTACATGGGGCCACTATTTTTTTCAAACTAGATCTAAGATCAGGATACCATTAGATTAGGATGAAGGACTTAAACATTTCCAAGATCACTTTTAGAACATATGTAGGACACTATAAATTTCTGGTTATATCTTTGGGCTGACCAATGCACCAACCACATTCCAAGGACTAATGAAGGAAACTTTCAGGCCCTTTCTACACAAGTTTGTACTTGTATTTTTCAATGACATCCTAATTTATAGCCCCACCAAGGAAGCTCACAAAGAGCATCTCCAAAAGGCGTTACAAATTTTTAAAAGACCACCAACTGTATGCTAAATTAAGCAAGTGCAAATTCTTTGGTGAGGAAATAGATTCTGTAGGGCACTTGATATTTAAAAAATGAGTTAAATCTGATCCCTCTAAAATATCAATCATACTTGAGTGGAAGCCACCCGGGACTATTAAATCATTGAGGGGGTTCTTGGGACTCACTAGCTACTATCCAAAATTATTCATAATTACGGAAAATAACTGCTCTCCTCATAGTCCTATTAAAAAAGAACACTTTTAGTTGGTTGAGAAATGCCGAGGAAGCCTTCTAACGGTTAAAACAGGCAATATCGAAATCCCCTGTGCAAGCTTTCTTGGATTTCTCAAAGAAATTTGTAATTGAGTATGATACTTCAGGGTCGAGCATTGATGTGGCATAAATGTAGGAACAAAAACCAATCGCTTTCTTCGGTCAAGCTCTAAAGGGAAGGATCGTCCCCTTTTCGACATATGAAAAAGAGCTATTAACTTTGGTTACGGCAATCAAGAAGGGGCAACTGTAGTTGCTGGGCCAAGCTTTTAACATTAGAACTGATCAACAAAGGCTTAAGTTCCTCCTAGAACAAAAGACTAGGACTCCTTCTCAACAAAAATGGATTACCAAATTATTGGGATATGATTTCGTCATTGAATATAAACAGGGTTGTCAAAACTAGGTGGTTAATGCTCTATCACACAAGGAGGAGGATCTGACTATCATGTATTGTTGTACCCAAACCCAGCTAAGAAAGAGGAGTTGAAGGAATCCATCAGACTGATTTGGAGGTCTAGGCCATTTTATGACAAATCTAGGACAGCTAGGTTGGTGGCGAAGGTTAGGAATTGAGAAATGGGGTAATTTTCAAAAAGGGGAAGATCTTCGATGGCAAAGGTTCAGGAATGAGGCAACAGGCGATGGACTAAATCTATGTAAGCCCTACGGGTAGACATTCGGGTTACCATAAGACCTTAAAACGAACAAAAGTTGAATTTTGGGGGAAAGGAATGCAGGGGAACATAAAACAACATATCCAGGAGTGTGCTATCTGCCAAACCATAAAAATCGATCCCAAAAAACCTTACAGACTACTCCATCCCTTATCGATACAAGAGATTCCTCAATCAAACCTTTCTATGGATATTATAGAAGATCTTCCCTCCTCTGAGCATTATAATAGCATACTTGTGGTGGTGGATCATTTAACTAAGTATGCTTATTTTATCCTTCACACTCACCTTTACACAGCAACTAAGGTTGCTCAAATTTTCTTCAACCATGTGGCTAAGTTACACAGACTCTCTTAGACTATAGTAAGTGACTGAGATGCCATATTTACTAGTTCATTTTGGAAGGAGTTGTTCAAGCTACAGGAGACTAAACTACAATACAGTTCGGTATATCATCTTTAATTGTGTGGACAAACCAAAATTGTAAATAAATGTCTAGCACAATATCTACTATGTGGGAGATAAGCCCAAAACATGGTCTAAATGGTTTGTAATGGCCGAGTAGTGGTATAATACGAGTCAACATTCGTCTACAAGGATGACCCCCTTTGAGGCAATTTATAAGGTTCCACCATTGAAAATAGCCAAATTTGTGAAGGAGACTACCGCTAATGAAGCGTTAAAGGAAGAACTCAAATTGAGGGGGCAGATCTTGTCATTACTCAAGAAAAATTTAGCAAAGGCCCGAGCCCATATGAAAACTCAGTACGATAGGCACAGGCGGGAGAGAAAGTTCCAAGTTGGTGACTTTGTTTACTTTCGCCTGCAACCATATCGGCAAAAGTCAGTATCCTTTTGAAAAAACTTAAACTGGCACCCAAATAATTTGAAATCACTAAAAAAATAGGAAGTGTGACTTATCGGCCAGCTCTTCATCCATCAACATGGATCCATCTTGTATTCTATGTGTCGGTCTTAAAGAAACAAATGGAAGCAAGATCGGAAGTGATAGCCTCCCTACCTCTTGTAGACACTAGGGGCAGGCTCCTACCGGAGCCAGAAAAGGTGGTGGGTGCAAGATTTTGGAAGTTTGGGAAGAGAAGTGCTGAGGAAGTACTTGTAAAATGGTTTGGAACATCCGAAGAAAACAACACCTGGAAACCGCTTCCCTCACTTAAGCTCAAATACCCTTAACACTGAAGGCAAGGTGATAAAAATGGGGTTTTTGTTAGCTGAACAATATGAATAAATATCCGAAAGAGTGGCATAGTGGAAGAAAACAAGTAAAAGGAAAAGAAAATTTTTTTTTCAAAATAACCCTAAAAAAAGAAGAGAGAACCACGGAGGAAAGAAGAAGGGCATTGAGCCATGAAACCACAGCTACCTAAGGAAAGGAGGCTCAAAGAAATCAATTGCATCATAGTCATCCAAATAGTCTATTAGGGACCATTGGATGAGCACCGTGTACAGAGCAAGGTAGAAGAATTCAAAAATTTAGTCTGGCAACCGAGCAGCAAGATAGGCATGAAGAGGCAAGGAGCCCATCTCTAGCATCCATGTGGAGGCTCAGGGACTATCAGATGGAATAGTGGAAGATCATGGTTTTGTTGGCTGAGAGAACACACCATTGTCCTCCATGTGGAGCAGCACCAAGCATCAGATGAAGAAGTAGCCGATCGTGTGTTTGTTAGAATTCATCACCACTATCCAAATGGAATAGCCCTAGCTGTCCAAGGGAAGTAGGGAGAATGAAATACCTTTGAGTAGCTTGGTTTTTTCAATATCTCTCCCCTCTAAAATTAGGAAACTATCTTCTCTTCACTATTTTCTTTCTGAAATTTTTCCAACATTTATATTATCCATTCTCTCCGATCTTACAAATATGATGCTTTTAATTCACCCATGCCGCTCCCAAATATGGTGTAAGCTTTACCATGCCACTCATGAATCTACATAAAACATGGCATACACATGTAAGCAAGGCACTTAATTCCAGAAAAAAATTATGACAAATTGTATCATGACTGAAAATGCTTTTTTCCTTACTCTTGATTCCTAGGTTTGGCAAAGGGAGGCAGCAAACTTGAGGCAACAACTGCAGTTGTTACAAGAAAGCTATAGGTATGGATGAAAATATCATTGGATATCAGCTACAACTGTATTAATATCGGACCCAAAACATATTTTTGGAAATCAGCATATGGGGAAAATATCAGCAATATTGGATATATCGGCATATGTATCAAAATTTTGTCAATATATCTGTAAATCTTTGTCTCTATAATATTGGCTTATATTTCATTGCATTAAACAATATATAGAATACTGAACCAGAAAAGAATTATTTTTTATGTAGCTGATTAAAGACATAAGAGATCAACAAGTGCTTCAGTCGAAAATAAACAAACGTTTAACTTACCAGAAGTTCACATAATTATTAGCTACAATTCTTCAGGTTTTCTGCATCAGATCCAACAGTGTTCATTTGGGAATAAGATAAAGAAGAAAATCAGAAAGAGAATCAAAGCTGCACAAAGCAAGCAAGTTGATGCAAAAGTGCAGATAATATTAGTTTCACAGTATCCAAAATCTATACGTAGATATTCCATTACTTAAAAGTTGAACAGATAAAGGCTTGGTAGTATGCGAAGAGTTCTAGAGTTAAACTATCTGGACATAGTAGCTATTATTCCATTGCAAGACACATCAACATCAGATTTGATAAGAATCACAGTTAAAAATATTTATGGCCTTACCCACACAATGATATAATATATTTGAAAGGTCTAGGAGAAAGTCCAGCAAACAAATAATTGTAAAATATAAAAAAATTCTAAATATAAATTTTAAATGATCACAAGTATCAAACATCAGAATTGGTGATTTGGAGTACTGTGCCTATCCATGATATAAGAGGAAACACAAAGAAAAAGACCAAGTATAATGCGATACGTAGATATGTTAATTTAAGATAAGGAAGAGATATTAGTTACCCTCTATCGACAACCTGATGCGTACTTGGATCCAACTTCGGACAGATTCGGATTCTTCTGGATGGTTTGAACTGGCTCCGTTCACTGAGTACGAATCCTGCACACCACTAAAACGAAC
>JAOVVI020011243.1:0-12728 GCA_028571085.2 Nepenthes alata | reverse complement strand
GACTGACTTGAGCGTCGGAGTGCCTTTGGGGATTTAGCCCCATTGGCCTTCTGACCATCTTGTCTACTTTTGTGTTGCGCAGGTCTTGAGTTGAAAAGCCAGAACTACGAAAATCATAGACATTCAATTTCGGATCTCAGTCAACGTCGTAATCTCCATCCGAAATCCGGACCAGATCCGCTTCGCTATTTCTTCCTGAATTTCGGATCAAATACGCAACAATCTTTAAAAAGATCTGTAAAGTATTTAAGAAATAAGAAAAGTGGGCACAGAGAGGGAACAGCAGCTCCCAAAGCAATGATGATTAATGGAGAAATACAATGCAGATGATATGATGTGGCACGAGACCATTGACTTAATAATGGTCTTCCATCTTCTCTTCCAATTTGCAAATCGCAAATCAAATTCGAAAGTTTGCCCACGCAATACATTTGCCTTTTTTTCATGAAAATGAGCTCCCATTAAAGCCTCCTTTAGGGTTTCAGCATTTGCCTTCCAATTGGAGACGATCCTGTCGAATTTTCAGCTCACCACGATTTGGGAAGAAGAAAGCATATGTTATCTTATTCTGTAATTAAAAAATAAATGTATTATCCCTTTTCTCTAAAATTAGCTTCTGCCCATATCACTCGTAAGAACTTGACTGTCTCTTCCATTGCTCCTTCACCCAGAAAATGAATGGATTCTTTGAAGAAAAGGTAAGTTATTCCCTCTATCTCTATAGATTATTCAATACCCAGATAATTTAAATGAAAAATAACTAGTTTTTAGTCAGTATACCTAAGTTTGATGTCCACAAAAATTTCATTTTTTTAAAAAAAAATTGTTTTCTGTCACGTAAACAGATGAACATATCCAGTTTTTCTCTCCACGAGTATATATATATATATATATTTATATTTTTATGAATAAAGCAAACCAGCAGAGAATGATATTTGTTTTTCTTCTCATAAAATCGAAAATAAAAATATATATAAGAAGCAAAGAAAATGAAAAAAAAGAAGAAGCATAATATTCTTAGTCACGACATGGAACATGCCAGAATAATAATACACTTGAGAAAGAACCTAACTTTGGGATGGTTATAAAGTGGAATGAATATATGAATATATATAAAGTAAAGAGTAAATACCACTTTAGAGCTGAGACCCACATGAAAAGAAGGGAACCGAATCATGAGAAAGAATGGCAGCAGTTTAGAGACCCTCCATCCAATGAAATTAAAAACCATATATTAATCAATTGCAAGCTGAATATCTCAATTAGCTCCTCTCCTCAAGGATAAAGTTAACTCGCTCACTTTTGAATTGGATTCCCTAGTGTTTCCTTTGAATTATAGCTACCGAAAATCCGTGAAAATTTTCTAATATCACATTGTTATCGATAATAAACTACTCTTATAATTATAAGTGTTCAATGACGAACAATACTTTTATAATACTATTAGTGATAAGACAACACTGTTGCTAACAAGTTGATTAGTATTAAACATTATTATCGCTAATAATTTTAAATGACAGTAGAAATAATCAATGAGAGGAATCGTGTTTTTAAATGCTAAAATTTAACAGTTAAAAGTACATTTTTTTTATAGTAATTGTTGCATGTATATATATATATATTGAAGTGAACTGTGATGCCATAACCTTGGGGAGATTTCCTATATAAATATAGCATGTAAATCGAGATTCTTGAAGGAAAAAAAGAGGGAAATGGAACTTTGTTAATGCGCTGCGGCCTCGTTGGGCGCCATTAATATCACGGGGGCCATCCTTTAATTATGCATCATCGTGCTGCTGCTGCTCATGCCCATTACTGAGCCGAGTATCCTTTCTCGTTGCTGCTTGTTCATGGCAGCAGCAGACATCATCATGATCAGATGTTGTGATCATTTCCTTGCATCATTTTGATTCCTCAACCAAGGTGACTTGATTTCCCTGTTGAAAATCTATCGACAATACCACTTCATTTGTACATGGCTCAATTTTAATTTATCCAATGAATGGTCTCATAAAAGTTTTACTTTCAGTTTCATCCGAACTTTGTATATTATTTTTCTTTTTCTTTTTGTTCATTTATCTTTGATCAAATGGTGCATATGGGATGCCAGCCCATGCATTTCTTAATCTCAATCATCATTATAAATATTTTTAAAGCTTTAAAAAATCAATTTAAATAAACCATTTTAAAATATTACATGACTACTTTTTAAAAAGACGACTAAGATTGATAGATAAAAGCACTACTTTTTCAGGAGATATTCAGCTGCCCATTTCACATTTTCAAGACCTCAGAACCTCCATCTTTTATTTTATATTTGATTGCTTACATAGAATCAAATAAAATTAAATATATATCTGATACAAATAAAAAATAATAAAATATATTATTTCATATAGACTTGGAGCGACTATTTCATTCAAAAATAATTATTAATCTCACCACTATGATCACTCCGGTGGCTGACAAATGTGATCCCCGCCACATCTAGGACTATCCATTCCCACCATTCCATGAATAAATAATGCTACTCCTATTCTAGTTTTAATTTGCCCCCCTTATAATATATATATATTTCTTGAGAATTATAGTCCACATCTAAAAAAATAACCAAATAAGATAATAATTATTTCATTTAAATAGGAGTGTAATAGGATTTTCCTTCCATTTAACCAAACAACCTGTTAATATTTGAAATATGCTAACCGAAAATAATAATAAAAAAAAACGTCTGTAGATCTTTGTTTTTATTCGTATTTTTCTAACCCTGATGTGGCCCTTCCTCTCCGTATGGAAGTTTCAGGAAGCAAATTGAAGTTGAGATTTTACGGTAAGAATGGGGAGTGATCCGTACTTGACGAGGGGTTGGAGTGAAGTATACTGCATGGTGGCTGGGTGGGTCCGACAAGAGGGGAACAGAAATTCTTCTTCTTCGATTGTTTTCCTTTTTTTTGAGATTGAAAATATTTTCTACTTTTTAGCCTAAATAGAAATTAAAATTTAATGAATAAATTATAGAAATTGAATGACTGCAAAATCACTTGACAGAGTCTTACATCATTAATTTACGAAATTTTTAGCTTTAACTGTTGGATGAATTTAAAATTTTTTTTACTAAAAATGCTGTTTTGGCCTCAAATAACTTTAAATTTTGGGGAACATTTTCTCAGTTAGGATACACGTCTCCGCTAACATCCATCCCACCAGCTCGAGAACTCACCCATCCAACCCGGCAATTACAAGACCATTACCACTTTATTATCAAACATTGAGATGTTCATTATGTATTTTTACACAACAGTTTATCATAGCACTGCTATGAGGTTCTCATCGGACGCCTTTTCGTGTATAAAAGGGTCAGTGGTAGGACACGATGTTACAAGAGAGCCGTTTGGTTTTAGTGGAAACAAAGCCAATGCCTTGACAATGCGATAACTAACTTTTAAAAACATTCAAGCGAGATTCCGACAATGCCTTCATTTTTCATGGTGTTTGACGGGGAATCTTTAGTCTACATCTGAGGTCTCGTCTGCACAACGTAGATCTTCCCATCCTTGACGACCCCTTCAATATCTTGAGGAGACCCATACAGCTCCTCTATTGCACTTCCGGCACGCGCAATGCTGGAGAGTATTGATTGCCGAAAGTTTCTGTCGATGATCAATGGGTCGGATGAATAATCGAGCACAACTTTCTCTTGTCTGTCCATTGGCACACTGTCGGGAGAGCGGTTCTTTATGGGTCAGCAGCTGACATGCATTTGATATGGGCATGCAGACCATCTACTTGTTTGAAGAT
The DNA here is from genome assembly GCA_028571085.2 of Nepenthes alata. NCBI lineage: Eukaryota > Viridiplantae > Streptophyta > Magnoliopsida > Caryophyllales > Nepenthaceae > Nepenthes > Nepenthes alata. Next base: position 8,930 of record JAOVVI020011243.1, on the reverse strand, counting down.
TATTACAATGAAGTGCTGACATGCAACAAGCTAAGCAGTGCAGACTGATAATCCACCATTCTATTATGATACTACAATGGAATAGCATGCAGAATTTTGGAAATGAAGACTTGATTAATAGCCATCAGAGAGGTAACAATGGTTACTGTCAGAGATGGTAGAAGTAAGAACTACTAAAAAGTCCTCAAATGGGGTAGTTAGGTTTTGATGCCTTCATTTATTTAACACACAAACTCAAGGTGGATGAAAAAGATGATCCATAATAATACAACGATACCCTGAGTAGATGGGACAAAGGCCCGATGGTTTTGGGGAATGACCTATAAAACTAAGAACAAAAAATAGATAGAGGCCAATGCAATTTGTTTAATGCACAAGGAATGATGATTCAACACTCCACAGTCCACTATTTTTATTACCATAATTTATCCATTCTTATAGTCACACTCACTGAATATGAAAATGAGAAATATATGAGCTGTCATTCCTCAATTTCATCACAGTATTATGATTGTCCACCAACTATACCCTTCCATTACTATGCCTTACGTTACCACATAAGCCGCAGCAGAGCACTTCTGAGCACCCACAGATTTCAGATTTGAGAAATATGCATCAAACTCGAAGTATTTCATTAAATAATCCATTGAGAAGAATATAATCAAAGGACCACCTTCATTAACCTTTTCAATACCTATTTATCCTCACTAAAAATAACCATATAGTAAGCAGGAATACATAAATGAACATGTATTTTTTAATTTTTCCTAAAATAAGGTTCCTTTCCCTTTCTCTCCAATGGTGGTCAAAATCATTGCCTTCTTTTTCCTTCCGTTTGCTTGTCTCATGCTTTTTAACCTCCTTCCCTCTCATATTTCTTATCCATACAAAGCATAAATTTCGCGGGGAAAATACAAAAAAGTAGCAGGCATGAGTGAAGAGTTGCATGAGTGTCAATTGGTAGATAATACAGCATGTGTGGAATAAATAGTGTCAATTATCAAAAACTAATCAATGCAAATGGAATAAAAAATTCACAGATATCAAAATATGCAGGTCAATTATCTCCATCTGTGGCTCTGTTCATTGATAAAAAAGAGATGGGAATAAGTCACGAGTTAGAGAATACAAAAGTTGCAGGTACGACTGACGAGTTACAATGACATCAATTTGTGAATAATATAGCATATGTGGAATAAATAGTGTCAATTATCAACAACAAATCAATGCAAATGGAATAAAAAATTCACAGAAATAGAAAAATGCAATTCAAATATCTCCATATGTGGCTCCGTTGATTTATAAAAAGAGATGGGTAATTCTAAGAAGTATCAAGGAAAGAAAAAATCTGGGAGGTAGTGACATGTAAATGGGATGGAGACCTAAAGTAGGTAAAATGCAAAGAAGATACATCTTCAAAATAGTCAGGTTTATGGTAAAACTTCAATTAAGGCATACCGTTACAAGATGTATATTATGTAATGAATCTGTAAAATTGTGTTGAATGAACAATTACCTATCATAGAGTCCTGCACCAGCATAACCTTCAAGATCTTCACCATTAGAATCAGATCTGAAGATAATAGATCGTTTTATGTAGAGGCCAATCGGTTTGCTTGGATATCCCAGTACCTGAGACATTTGGAGATCTTAAGCGCAAAGTAGTGAATCTAAAAAAGATACTGCCCTTTTTTAGAAAATCACAGTTATTTTTCAGATTAATAATATTATCCAACATCAATGGTCACTTAAAGAGCACAACTGACTAATTCCAAATTTATCAAGTTAGTGACAACATAATTCAGTATCAGTTAAATATCTACTACTTTTTCAGAGAGTTTGCATAAAGGTTAAATAGAAGACTACCTTTGGTGAGTTGAGATCATTTTTACTGCACACGTAACTCAATGCACGACCTGGATAAGCCCCAACTAGAGTTTCTCCAAGTCCTTTCACAACCTATACCGATTGAATGCAAGAACAGATATCCTTTTACTCTCAAGGCACATTCCTAGAATTTAGAATCAGAACATAATGGTAAGAAAAGCATTACCTCAGCATATATTTCTGTTGAGTCCCCAGAAGATGGATTGGTTGTGTGGATGACAAATGCATAATCAGCACTTATCACTTCCTGAACCAAGACAGCCATGCAAAGATAATCATGATCTAGACCTACTTTCCTTGTACTGAAGTATGCCCGCTCATTCCATTTCGACGCCCAAACCTGACACAACGATATTAGTTAAGTATCTCATCGATGTGTAATGGAAAGGTAGAATATATCGGAGGTGTGGAAAAAAAACAAAGTATTTAAGGAGATGCATCAGGAACAAAAACCACAACAAAGTTCTAAGAGTTAATCCCCCATTCCCAGTTTACTTTTTCTTGTCTGTTGCTAGGCACAGTCAGATCTGTCCAAATTCAATTCTCAATTTATTCAAATCACGTCTATATGATAGCACAACAAACCAAACAACTTTTTTATTCCTCCCCCATCTCCTTTCTTTATCCCTTTGTTGCTAGGCACAGTCAGATATAGGTCAAATTTTATTCCAAACTTAAATCGTATCTCTATGAAACCAAACCAGACCAAACGAAACTAAGCTTTTTCCCTATGACTTTCATTATATGGAATCTTCACATCCATTCAGCTCTGTCATAGATCGTTCCTTCTACTAAATATAGTAGCAAGATCATGCTTTATGTTGTACTTCAAACTTCTCTTAGAACAACTTTCCAATTGATGAAGGTTTTGTTGTAATTAGTAGATTCCACTTTTCAGTTGAGTATCACAAACAGCACGTTGTCAAATATAGTTGGGCAACATTCAAGGCCTAGATAATGTGTAAACTTAAACCATACAGTGAAACAAAAATTGAGAGGAGCTGTTTATTCGACTTCTGAAATTGACTACTATTATTCATTAGGAATAAAGAATGCTATGCAAAGCTTTCAACATTTGCTATGCTACATGATACGGGGTTCTATTTATTCCATTAGTCAATACACACGGAGATGAGGAAAAGTGAGGCTTCAATGGCAGAACGAACAGAGAGCCCTCACCTTCTTTATAGCTGTCCATGCTTGCTCCCATCGTTGCTCACCTTCATCACCGGGCCATGGCATTCCAGAGATCTGCATCTTGTTTCTAAGCTCTTGCACCTAAAACAAATTTCGACTGTAAGTGCCAACTGCCTTCATCATCAACACTACTTAATCCCATGGAAAGCTACATTTTAATATTCCAGAATATCCCTTCAGTAGTGAACCATGCATAATCCACATCAATAGGTACATTTTACAGCATAGAATATAGCTGATCAAGTAAACTAAACATCATGCTATGAATGCAGTTAAACCATCACGTGAGTCTGTGCTACTACCATATCGACCTAAACTAAAAGTTGTATGGTCCAACCACAGTGCAATCACCCATTAGCCATCCCCTAACACCAGAAAGAAAAGGGAAAAAAAAGGAGAGAAGAAAAAGAAAAGAAAACAGACATAGGGAAAGGAAACAGAAAGAGTTAATATACTAGCCTAAATGTACCTATATTTTGAACTAAGGGCGCCATCTTAGGTGGTGACTATGATTAGGGTAATAGAATTTCCAAGGTTTAATTTGAATGTACATCATTGTGGTATGTAGAATGGGAACAAAATTCTGAATGAAGGTTATCATGGAAGCCATTGCATAGAGATACGCTTCTTTTAGTGAATGCTCCAAACTTTTCAAGGCAACATATAAATAAACTTTTTTTCTGTAAAATAGATTATCTGTTTCATTTGTCCAATTGTCATAGAAAAACATGAGTACATTCAGTCCCGATGAAGTAGAGACCCTCCAATACAGAGGTTTTGGTTTTATTTAAATTAACTATTTACTTTGGTGGTTGTAGTATTTAGTAGTAGAACTCTATCTTATGATCAATATTGCAGATGATATGATAGAATTCTAGTCCTACTTGATTTTTGTCATGACCCAGCCCCAATCACCTAGCAAACAAGCCCTTTTGGGCCATTAGCCAACTCAAGCACTAAAAAGTTAAGTATTGTTGCCAAGGGAGAACCTTGAGGCCTTATAATTCACCTAAGCTCATAATATGTGTGATGTGGGACAGGTATTGCAATCTTCAGCATCCAAATCCCAATGCCCTTTGTCAGGCCCAAAATCCTAATACTCCCCACGATACAGATTCCCCGGGGGGGGGGGGGTTGGGGGGTGGTATAGGCACACATGATACTGACATTGTCCTTGGTTCTGCCATGCCCATTCCCTTACCAGACCAAGGGCTTGTAATGATTCTTGTGTGAGATCACCACAAATATGTCCCAACCGTAAGTCATTTGGTGCATTTTCAACCGCTCCTGATGGGAGGACATGACATTGGAGACCCAACATTGCTACACAAATCTTATTACAACTCAAGCTGATCTCAGATGTGGGAGGAGATATTACATTTTTAGCTCACTTTAATCTTCTGTGATGAGTAAAAAGATGTACCCATTAAACTATCGAATTATACCATAATACTATAACTTTCAAGATCAGCCTTTGGGGTCCTATTGATGGATTTTAGTTTCCAAAAGAAACCTCCGACATATATCTCAATCATTTCAGTAGCAGACAATCCAGAAAACAATTGCTTAATTTAATGAGTTCACTTTTGGGGCAGCGAGTACTGATTCAAAGTTAATGACAACAAACCGCATTTTTCTTAATGCAGATAATCTCTCCTCTAAATAATAATCAGATTTAAACCGGAGAGAAACTCAAATTTAACTGTGGCTTATATTATTACAGCTTCTAATGGCATTCTTGTTTGTCTTTCTCCTATTTCATCTTCCTCTTTGTAAGCTGTCAACATGGCGTCAAAAAGTTGGATCTCACACCTTTCTATATTAGAAATTTTACTTAAAATCACTGTTTTCCACCAGCGAAATAATTACATTTTCCCTCAAACAATATATTTAGTTCCTGCATTGGATCACACATAAAGTCAACTAAAACTCGGATACAATTTACAGAAGGAACAATGAAGATCAAGTCCTATTCAAGAGGTTTACCAATCTAAAAATAGATTTCACATAACATAATATCAAATAAATTGTAGTAATACTACCATTTTTTTTTTCTAAGACATTAAAATTCATGTTTAAAATTGCCAATGAACGATCTACTCAATACATTAAGATTTCATATCATGAGATCTAGAGAGGATCAAATGCATGCATCATTACTCCTGCATTGTAGAGAGACTGTTTCCATGTAAATTTGATCACACACATAAGGTGAACTGAGACTCCAATACAATTTATAGAAGAGCAATGAAGATCAAGTCCTATTAAAGAAGTTTACCAATCCAAAAATGAATCCACATAACATAATATCAAATAAATTGTAGTAATACTACCATTTTTTTCTTATATTTTCTCCACGAATTTAAGATTCAAGTTTAAAATTGCCAATGATCGATTAACCCAGTGCATGGGGATTCCATATCGCGAGATCGAGGAAGGATCAAATGTACGAATCTTACTCCATTGTACAAAGAGTGTTTCCATGGTTCAACCCAATACCTCCAAATCACATTGGAACAATTTTAAATAATGAAAAGATTCACCCTCAATGACAACAAAGTTGCAAGCAAAAAGCTAGTAAGCACCAAAAGCTGGGGGCACTCAGTGCAGTATACACATTTAAAAGTTGACACATCTCAACAAATGGTACAAGCAACGATATATTGCCACATAATGAGAACTCTAATACTCGAAACCTTAACAAGGATTGAATATATTGTCAAGTGAATTGGATTTGATTACTCGATGCTCTTCATCGTGAGGTTTCCACTCATTATATGAAAATCAATCAATGTATTACAAGGCTGAGAATCAGCCATCTAATTAATTTGAGCATGGACAAAAGAAGTCATAATTACAATATGCTTACAGTATATTACACCATAAATAGGCAGATGTCCTTCCTTGTTGACATACACAATATATAGGCAGATTTTCTTCATTGCTTGCAACCCCCTCAAATTAATGCTGATCAATCAAGAAGCAGCAATTTGCTCACAAAGAATTGATGTCACCGCCAAATCGTAGACTTTGTAGACACATCAGTAATTTGCAAATTATTGGAGATATGAGGAAGAGAAAGTATACAGTTGTCAAAAGCTTTTTGTATATAATGACAATCCACCTCGATAGCCTTTATGTGCTTATGATAAAAAAGATTAGCAACAATCTGAACTATAGTAATAAAATCAACATGGAAAGGGGTGGGATTAGATTGGGGAAATCCAATCTTTTCAAAAAGCCCACAAAGCCAAACAATCTCAGAACAGGCAGCAGATTCAGTGGAGGATTTAGAAACTCGCTCTTACTTCATGCTTTTCCATAAGATCAAAGAACTTCTAAGAAACATACACCAACATGTTGTCTATTGGTTTGAATGCCTCTATTGAGGTTTTTCCTTATCATTAAATAGATAATACTTTCCTAATATATTAAATTGCAATCCTTTACTTTCCTAATTTATTTCCTAATTATAATCGATGTCTTAATTACAATTAATTAGAATAAGCCTAATAAAAAAATATATAATTTCGGTAATTAATGCATCCGACATATTCTACATACACCCCCCTCAAATTGACACTAGTTGATCAAGAAACTGTCGATGGCATGAGAAAACGTTAGTAAAAACGTCCATAGTTTGAAGATGGGTAGAGGTGTGAGGAAGAGTGGTCATATATAAAGTGCTATACGGATATATTAGCAGCCAATCTATACATGCTTTGTACATTTATGAAAGACAGGATTGGTGGTAATCTAACTAGCACTAATATTATAAGCATGAAGGGCGGTTGGATTAATTTGGGGAATGCCAAGTTCTCCTAATGAGTCCCGTAGCCAAACAATTTCCAAACAAGTTGAAAAAATAGCATGATACTTTGACTTTGTTAAGGATTTCGAAACCTGAGCTTACTTTTTACTTTTCCTAGAAGTAGGAGTATTACCAATAAACAAGTACTAGCTAGTAATAGAATGAGTATTGGTACAATCTACTCAATCAACATCATTCAATCCCTGCAAACGGAGGGAATTCCTAGTTGTAAATAGCAGTACTCAACCCAAAGAACCCTTTAGATAACGAATCATCCGTTTTCTATGGCAAAATGTGAGTGTCAGGGTGCTTGCATAAAAGGACTCACCTACTAGATTACAAAAGAGATATTAGGTTGAGTAATCATTAAATAATTCAAATTTCCTACCAATTTCCAATACATAGATGGATCAAATAGTAAGTCTCATTCCTCAAATCGAAGCTTTAAATTAATTTCCATAAATGTAAGAACAGAGTTTCTAGCTTGAAAACTGGCTAATGAAGAAAGCTTATGTATATACTTATTGATATATCCTGGATCTGAGTCGTCGACGAATTAGGGTGCCGTTGGGCCTTCGGGTCGAACTAACGTGGGTCCCTGTTTTCGTATTCCTTGACTTGGATCCTGTACACTATAACCAAAAAACGAGAGGTTAGAGAATTGGCGGGACTCGCATCCCTGTATGTCCTCCGACGCTCAAATCAGTAGTCTTTCTTAGAAGATGAAAGATGCAATGTCAAAATATATGAGCAATGATGCAAGAAAGGGTGTCGCTTGAGTCTAACTGGGAGGTTGCGCTCATCGTGGAGCGACTTTGTGGTAGTGCACTCGTGGAGAACGGCTTTAGCATCATGGAGGCAAGAATTATAAAGAAATTCTCGGGAAGCTCAGCAGACAGAGAGAGAGAGAGCTCTAAAGAGCGACGTTTGAGGGCTTGCTTGATTACGTGTGCAAGTATTGATGTGTGCATGCCTTTGGAGTTTGTCCCAAGGGCTTCTTATAGTCTCCGAGCTATCTCAGCCTTACTTGGGTGATACGGTTGGCCGCCAGCTGCCCCGTACGGATCTGGTGGGCTAGCATGAAGATTACGGGTGCTTATTTAGGCAACCATAATCAGACGAAGGGGATTCTTTCTTTCTTGGGGGAGTTGTTGCACGCAGCAGATATTGCAGTGAATATTGGGACAATACGTTGAGTTGGGAGTTGCCTTTCCCGGAGAGATCACGATCTAGGATAATATTCTTGGCTCTGACTAGTTAAAGCAAGCAATCTTCAGTGCGTGGGAATGGTGATATGGGCCGTTGCCGACCGGCTGATACATTGCTCTCGATCAACAGAAGCATAGACCGTCCTCTGGGCCAGACGCCTTCTAGGACGACCGCCTTTTGAGCCGGCCCATTTCTACTGTTCCCATTACTAGTGCCCCATGCCAGGAGTTCAAATTTTCAACTATCGGCATGTTCATAATAGGATGTGACATGCCGTGTTGTCTTCCCTGTCTATTCCTTCCCCAGGCCGTCCTTAGATTCCCTCCTTTGCTGTTTTTGGTGCGATTCTTTGCATCCACGATTTTCTGCAGATTTGCTAAGACGAAGGTTCCTTGGCATTTAGTGGCCTGTTGATTCCTTTATGTGCTATAAATTGAGGACTCGCTGTACTCCTTTGCACCACATTCTGTCTTTACCAGTGAGTCGGTGTGGGATTAACAAATTCGTATGAAGCTTTGGTATACTGTTGCCGACTTAGGGAGGCACTTGTTCTCGTCATCGAGTGGCATTATCTTGGGATGCATCTATGGTTTGCTTTGGTCACCCTTTTTTGTGTAGGGGGCCGCTTTGGTCACCCCTTATCGTGCCTATTCTGGAGCCATGCTTGTCACTGTTTTTGAATGGGGCAAGGATTTCTTGTCATTGTGCCTGCGGCGGGTCGCCTTTGGATTGGGCTCGGGCGCCTCGAGAACAAATGTCTCCACAATCTCGCCCTACTGCTAGTAGTGTTGGTTGCGGATTCCTTGGCTCAAGGCTATTTTCTCCC
>JAOVVI020011242.1:0-12729 GCA_028571085.2 Nepenthes alata | reverse complement strand
TCGGGCGAGCAACTCGTACAATTGGCTCAAGATAAGGCTATTCTTGTAAAATCGAGTCATCTGAACATGTCACGCTGCTCGGGGAGGCTCCATTGAACCTCGAGAGCTCTGTTGATGTCTCTTCTGAGAGATTGCAGCGAAAATCTACTCGTGAAATCGACGAGCTTCTGAGGTATCCGTTGCTTTGCATGGAGGATTAATCTTTCATATTCTTTCATGAATTCTTTTTAGTTTTTGTTGCTTCTTTTGTTCTAAAATAAAGGAAGATATTGGCTTTCTGGCTGAGTTCAAGTAGTTCTTTTTTAGGGATTTTCCTCAACGATCGTGTTTTATGTTACCTTATGCTCATAGTCTTTGATGTCGATTCTCCCGGCCTCAATCTCTCTCTCTCTGTCTCTCTCCTTCTCATGATTTTGTTTTATTTTTCGGATTTGTTTGCCAGCAAATAGTAAACGATACTGCTTGAACTATTGGAGGAATTATGAAGGGCCATGAATCGAAGGTACTTTGACAATTTAGATCATTGAATTATTGTAATCTGAGCTATTTTTTTGCTTTGTTGATGTTGTTTGTAATATTACGTTTGCATATCCTTGCCTGTTTGCTCGTGATAATACTAGAACACGTTAATTGTTTTGTGCGGATTTGTAGTTTTGATTATGAAGTTCTCTCATCTGCTAGATGATCTCACAAGCACTGTTGGGGGTGGAGTGAGCTGGTGCGGAGGGTTGTTTACAACGTTAGAAGAACACAGCGGAAGTTTATCTGAATGAATTCATTGTGTAGTTTGAATGTTGAATTCGTATTGGTGATTGAAAGCAGCTGAATTTTCTGTTAACGAAGTGGGAAAAGATTATGCAGCTTTCATGGCTATTTTAATCTTTCATGAGACAGCAATTAGAGTTGACAGCCAAGCCAATTTTGTGTTGATGATATAGTTTTGCTCAATTTCATGGTTGATAAGCAAGAAAGAGCTATTAATCTCCCTATGGGTCTTTCTTGAGAAGGCCATCAGAACAACCACGAATATTCGATGAAAAAGCTAGGGCCATCATAATAACTATTTAGTTTAACATGGCATCTGTCATTCAGTCATTGAGTTGGGTGTCATGTTGCCTTGTGGAGGGGAAAAATTCTAAAATGTTCTCAAATCCTGTCTTTTTCCCAATTTTATTCCCAACTTTTAATTTTTCAATTTTATTGTCACTTTTTACTTTAGTACCAATTTTATGCTATGAAATAAAACACCACTTGAGAATATTTTTGTATGTGACTCCTTTTTAAGTTATTATACATTATTCTTTGTGATTTTGCTGGCTTATGAACCTTAATCTTTTTTTTTTTTTTTGCTTGCATGAATGAAATCACTGGAAATGTTTGTTGGCTAGGGATATGACTGTTGGGTATTTCTAAGATCATTAATTAAGCTAATTATGACACTATATTAAGATTTTTAGTTTGCCCTCAACATCTTATGTTTTAGACTATCTGCAGTAAACTTGAGTTAGATTATTGTAGTTTTCATTTTTAGCTTTAAAGGTGGCTCCAGTGAAACATGCATTTAATGTACTATTCTGTTGCTATTTCAGTCAAGATTTAATGGCTTCATTTTATCTAGAGGTGGAAGAACAATTTGATATTTAACCAACTTGACATGATATCATTTTATAATTAGTTGGCATGAAACCTGACTTGACTTTTAGTTCAATCAACTGAACTAGTTGAATCCAAAACGACTTAAAACCAAATATTTCAACTTGAAAAAGAGCTGAACCTGATTTTAACTATTAACCTAGAGTAATTGGAACCCTTATCAGAAGCCTCTCGAGACTTGTAATTACTTGCCATCCTACTTGACCTGAATCCGACCCAATTGGCTGTCCCTGAAAGTGCATGAGACTTGAGTGCTTGACCTGGGAATTCAAAAGAGGAAATTTCTATTGTGTTGACCATTATAACTACTTTGATTGAAACTTGTCTCCCTATCTAATAATATATTCTTGATAAAGTTATCCGATGCTCTAAGATAGTTTATGAGTCATAGAATGAAATATTGGTTGACATATATTGTTATTAAGCCCCCAATACCAATATTTCTTGATATTGCGACAAAATTGTGGTATGCCATTGTATTGGCGATATATCAGCCGATATATCTAATATTTTCCAATACTTGACTTATATTTTAGCTTGTATCGGATGATAATACCCTGTGAGGTTACGCACGAAGTAGCATTTTTGCATCCAATATACTATTGTAACTGATACCGATACTTTTATGATATTTTCATGCCTAGTTCAGGTAGATGTGCATTAAGAGTTGGTAATGGACAAATATATATCACATAAGAGTCTTATAGCTGCCTAAAAATTTGCATAACATCCTGATGTGCAAGTAGAATCTTTTAGATGTCAAGCATTTGCCTAAGAAGTTTGATTTTCCAGTTCTGCTATCAAATCTCTTTTTTACCTTTGGGTATATACCAGTTTGATTTTCTTAGCTATAATTATTTTCCCATATTAGTTCAAGAAATTTGAAGTCACAACTAAGAAAAGAATTTGGATGCTAGTGTAATCGCAGTGAATCAGAAATTTGAAGTTCATGTGTGTTTTGCTCAAAGGGCCATGCTTCTTTGAAAAAGCTTAGTCTACTAATAATAGATAATTTTGCATTGGTGTCAATTGCGTGCTTTTATGTTTTCATATTCTGCTATCCTATATACATAGGTCTTTGTAAATGTAGTAGCCAGCTAAGTAAAATTAGTCGGGAAATAGACAGTGGGCGTCATGGCCTAAATAGATTTTTAGAAGATTTAGTATACCATGAGATAGATTTTATAACAGAGCTCTCTAGTTTCCACCAATTTCATGGTAGGCTAATGCAGTATATAACTAATTATATTACTCTTGATTCCATATGAAAGCACACAGTGACTAAAAGAAGCTCCAGGTCTATGTTAGTATTGCCAAGGCCTAAATTCGGCAAACAAATACAAGAAAACAAAAGAATGATTGAGAGTTTTGAAAAGAAGATTTGATCCTTGCTAGTAATAAAACTTGCAGTCACTAGTCTCAGTGAGCCAGTGTACATTACAAAATACTCCATGTATGTTCCCACTCCTTAATCCTCCTTTACAAGCACAAATATAGGTTGATGTGGATAATCCACTTTAGTTTTAGCTCTTACTAATTCCTAGTAATGGCCCAAAGTAATAGTCTTGAACTTTTGTTCTAACTCCATATTTCTTTTGCTTCAAAGGGCCACGCTTCTTTGTTAAAGTGTACTTGACTAAAACAGATCATTGTAGTATGCATGGAGTCAAGTTATTTCTCTGCCATGACTAGAGTAGGCTTGAATGTTTTTTAATTGTCTACTACCCGCAAATTCTCTTGTCAGTTTCCCACTCATTACCTAAGCTCAATTATGATTTTTTTCCCCACAAACCCTGAAAACCTTAAACTTCACACGTTTTATGTTGGAGTGATTCTGGAAAGTAAATTCATCATTTATCGTATGTCTCAGCTTAGAAATGTGGGAAATAGTTGCTTAAGGATGACGTTTTTAATAAACTATTGAATTGAAGTTGTGAGTTTGAATTTGTGGTGTTCAATTCAATCGTTTACTGCCCATCTGCTGTCAATACAAATGGATAAAAGATATAAATTGTGGGTTTAACAATCTTATGTCTAGTTTTTCTCGAGTCCTGAGCACCCAGAAGTCGTAACCATTAACCATTTCGGTCCGCTTCCATCAAACCCAAACTTTTCCAAGAGATTAATACTTAAAATGACCTGATATCCAACCTAATTCGACCTGTAGTCAAACAATGTGACAATAAGAATGGCCGTAATCCAACCATGACTCAACAGAAATGATTGGCAACCTGAATTATTCAAACACTCAGATCAAATCGGATCAGATTCAACTTGACCCATATGACCCGACATTCAAAATGATATGGAAATAAGTAGCCAGACTGCCCCAAGCAGAAGATGGGACATGGTCCAGATTGACCCTAAACAAACTATGTGCTAAAGTAGAATATTTGACCACTATAAATAATTATTGATCGTATAATGTTAGACAAGCATAATGTGAAGTTCTTATTTGCGTTTGTGATGGTGATGTACACAAAAATGTGAATTTGTAGGCACAATTTCACACTCACGCTCTCATGTGATGCGCTTGCACCTAGAGTCCATTATTACTTTGGGCTAATCTGAAAAACTTTACTGCCATTTCTGTCTCCACATGGATACAAAGTTCAGAAAATTTCTGGCAAAATTACTCCTTATTCTATCGTATTCGTTGGTAATATAATTTCAGGAACTAAACTAGATACTATCATATTATTTTCCCCTTACGTTTTGTGGATAACTATTATAGTTGTGTGCATTGTTTTTTCTCCTTGGATCTCTGCCAAGCTAATGGTGAGTTCCGGTGTTTTATAATCACATCAGAAGTTTTAATTGCCCAAGTGTTGCTATTATTTGCTCTTCTTTGTATTTTCATTCATGTCTAATGATTTTGCATTCATCTTTCAATCACAGATGCCCAGGATGGAGGATATTCTTAATCTTCCTGTGCAAGACCCTGCCTTTGAAGAGTTTTCTGCAGCTCATATAAATTGGGTGAAAATAGATGGTGGTAGGCAAGGTGGTGATGACATTGCTCTTATTCCTTTTGCTAGGGTTGATGATTTTGTTAAAGGAGAATCAACCAATGCTGAATGCCCTGCCAGTTTCCGCATTGAATCAAGACGGAGAAGGCCTGAAGGGAGTATCAACAAACCTAGAGTTGATGGCTATCTTGAATACACATTGTATGCTCCTTAGCCTCATATTTTGCATTCCTATGAGCACATTTACTCCATTTGGTTAGGTAATATATTTCATTTCTTATGCCATCCTTTCCCTAGTGATGTGACACTTTTTGATATTTAAATAGACAGCACTTGACTCTTGCAACTGGAAAACTTAAACTCCTCTAGCTGCCTGATGACCTCCATGTCTTCAAAATTTTCATATTGCTCCTCATCACCGGCAAATGTCAAGCCAAAAAATTTACTAAAGCACGTCATTTTCCTCAATACTAAGAAAAAATATTCTGTTGAACTTCAGAAGAATTTCTCCAGCCGTCAAGGATCCCCTTTAATTAATATAAGCATCCATTTTGAAATCATACAGTTTTAACAAATTTTTCATCCCCCATCCATTCATGAGCACTCCAAGAATTATGTGGTCCTCTTGGGAACTGAACAAGCACCATCCCCTTGAGCCAAGTATAACACTAAATGAATGACAACGTGATTATCTGCCACATGGCATTGTTTTTAAACAGTTTCTGTGAGAGATGCTGTATGGATTTGCGGCATTTGATATTTCGTTGGTTACAATTATCAACCTTTGTGTCTTCATAGGGATCCTTTGCTCACTCTCATTCTATTGGAATTGTAGTATCGTGATCCAATCCAAAATGTTTTGGACTATTATGGTTTAACATTGTATGATAGTTCTCTATCTTCACCTCTCTTCCCATCCCCCAATGCACAGAAACACATATAGATATGCTGGTGCATTTGATAAAGTCCCTTGCTTCATGTATAATTGGAACAGGGAAAATTACTCTTCAAATGAGTCATCTATATATAATACTTGTCTCTTTGTTAATGTTCAGATACTGGTGTTCTTATGGCCCTGAAGATTATCGAGATTGTGAGTCTGGGCATCTGGAAAGCTCAAATATTAAGCCTACATCAGGGAAGGGTAGCAGGCCTGGAAGACGTCACATGATGAGAGGTTGTCTTTGCCACTTTACTGTAAAACGGTTGTACACCCGCCCCCTTGTTGCCCTCATAATCTACAATCAGCGAAACCATGTCGATAAAACAGGGGGCCCATGTCATGGAATTCTTGATAGGGATGCAGTAGGAACAAGAGCAATGTATGCTCCTCGTATTTCAGATGAACTACGTCAGAAAGTTATGTCTATGCTATATGTTGGGATATCTTTGGACAATATAGTCCAGCATCATGTGGAAGTAGTGGAAGGTCATGGAGGACCTCAGAAGAGGGATGATTTTCTTACTAGGAATGACATCCGTAATATGAAAAGAGTTGTTCATAATGCATCACACGTTCTACATGAAGATGATGCTTGCAGTATAAAATTGTGGGCTCAGCGCCAACAAAAGCACGTGGTTTTCTTCCAGGAAAACACTGGCATTGAGCCCTTTATTTTGGGTATTCAGACTGACTGGCAATTACAGCAGATGATCCGTTATGGCCATAACAGTTTCATTGCCAGTCACTCAAGATTTGGCTGTAAGAAATTTCAGGTTAGATGTTGTACTGTCTGCATACTGAGTCATTTTTTATAAACATTCCACAAGTTACTGTTAAATGGAAAATATGGATAATTATATAATCCATGATTCATATGACTATTCTGATATGTGGCAGTGCCCAGAACTTTAGATTGCGGAGTTAATAGAATGATAAAAATTAGTAAAAAAAAAAATTGTACACAGTAATTAAATTTTTAGTTGCATAGCATATGCACGTCAATTTTTGGAGAATTTTGCACAACTTAACCTTCAATGAAGAACCTTTTTTTTCATAAATGATAAGACACTAGTAGCAAGCATTTGTGCATAGGGGGCACTATCTACGCCCAAAAAATTTATTCTTCTTACCTAACGTACTTGTTATACTTACGTAAAGATACAATTGAATGGATATAATTCAATTAATGCAGTGTGGGGCTTCCCTGATTCTGATGAATTTATCTGTGTTCACATTAGGCAGCATATATGGAGAAAATACATCTTTTTGTTGTGGAGTTTTCTTTCTTTCTCTGTAAACAACAGAGACTAGTATGTATATGTTAACAATTGTCTTGTTAGATAATAACTGCCAAGAAAGAATAGGAGCACAGTATTTATACGATATATAGCTGCCAAAATTCATCCATCCATAATTCAATAAGTATGACTCAATATCTAAGACACTGATTTTTTTGGTTTTACTCTTTGACAGTATCCTTTGTGTTCTTTACTTGTTTTTGATTTGTCGAGGAATGCAATCCCAGTTGCCTGGATTATTTCCTCCTCTTCTGATAGTCACAGTGTTCACAAGTGGATGATGGTTATTGTGCAAAGAATCCGAAATAAGGATCCCAAATGGAGTCCTAATGCATTTTTGGTGGATGACCCGTCACTTGAGGCTTCAATTGTTAGGTACATTAAAAAATCTGAAGTCAGATTCTTTTTTTTTTATTTTTTTCATGACTTTATCTTTCATCATACATTAGAATGATGAAACCATGCTTCTAAACTTGTAGAGATGTTTTCCAATGCCCGGTCTTGTTATGCGTTTGGCATGTACGCCATTCTTGGCTAAAATGCCTTTTAAAGAAATGCAGCAATTTCGATGTATTGAGAGAGATGTTTATGCACTTGGGACGGGCATTGTATTGTGCAAGAAATGTGTCTAATGCTTTTGATGCTATTGAAGAGTTTATGGAAATATTTGTTGATCAATGTGCCTTTATGGAATATTTCAGAGGCAGATGGTTACCAAAAATAGGTATTTGCCCCTATTATACTTTACCTATGCACACAGCTTGTGTCAGTTGTGACACTCCTTATACTTGTCAGAAGTGATTTTGTTGCTCGAATTCATTCTGATGCCTATCCTCTTACGTGGTCAATGAACTTGCAGAACTCTGGATAAATGCCTCGAGGAATTCACCCATGGCAAGCCAAGAGTCATATGCTGCTATTGAGTCTTACCACTTGAGGTTGAAATCTAAACTTTTAAATAAGCAGCATACTAAATCTTGGCCGAGAGTTGACTGGTTGATCCACGTGCTCATTACCGAAGTTCACGCTTTATTCTGGTTTGATCAATACACTATGCAGACGGGATATTTTGAAACTGCAACGGACAGATCCTTCTCAAACAGTTCTTGGAATCGAGCTCTGCTGATCCCAGATGCCGATGTGTTCTTCGATGAGAAAAATCTCCAACTTGCAAAGGTCATTTCTCAAACTGATAGAAGCCTGGCATATACAATTTGGTACCCTGGTTCAGAATTCTCGCTCTGTGATTGTCGTTGGTCAAGGATGGGAAATCTGTGCAAACATGTCATCAAGGTGGCAGATATATGTAAGAATGGCCAAGTTGCAAGGCCTTCGCTGGCTTCTCATGTTCATCGGCAAGCTTTGACCCTTATGCAGAATGTACCGGATGATCCCCTAGTTCTTCAACATGCCATTTTACATCCAACCACTTCACAGCAGGAAAATACACCTTTGGAAGATTTATCAAGTAGTGGGTTGCTCCAGCCTCTCCCTCCTGATTCTAGCTATCAGATGTCCAACAATCTTATGCTGTTTCCACATGTAACATGAGGGGAACATGAAGGGGATAGAAATGTGATACCATTGCTTATAAAATAAGCTTTTCCTGAAAAACCTGCTGAAGACGTTTTCGTTTCATTCAGACAATTGGATTTGAGAAGAGTTGGATTTCAGTATGAAAATGCTTCAGGATTCAAATCTCCATTATTAGGAGCTGCCATCCTCAGGAGAAAGGTAATCATGCTATCTTGATGAATTTTGACTTTTCTCTGCTGATCATCTTCTTGCTTTCAGTATGGTAACATAAGCCTTTTCTTCTGAGTCCAGCCCATTTGGATGTAAACTGATGATTAATCTTCTGAAAATTTATCATTGTTAAGTGCACGCCCATTATGAGATTATATTTTGAGACAATTACATGACCACGTGATGACTTGGACAAAAGGTAATGGGGGTTTTACGATCACAGGAGTTACACGTGGGGAGATTTGCTTTACCTTTGATGTGTTTGGCCCTGCCTTTGGGAGCACTTTTGTGTCGAGAGAGAAGCTTTACCACCTGGTGTGCTTTTTCTTTGGAAATGTACGTAATTATTTTTGAAATATTCATTGGATTTGAGTTTGGTGATGGTTACATGTATTTGATAATTGGATCATTGTGGAAATATGTTCTTTTGCAGGGATGGTAGCATTGCTGAAACATGTCAGCCTCACAACCTTAGTCAGTCTATATGTGGCTCGTGTAAGCTGCCGGGTATCAGTCTCACAACAATACTGGTGCAAAAGGATTAATCCTTCACTTGTTGATAGAGGATTGATAGTATGATTTTGAACCGAGAGTGCTGCTGTTGAATCTAGCTTATGCCCCGCCCGAGATAGGTCTAGTGGTTTGACAGGGGACTTACAGTTGTCTTGTAGATATAAATTTAACTAATGTGACATCTCCCAGCATAAGCTTCAAATCAAGTGTAACTTGACCACCTTGTGAAAGTTTCCCGAAATCTTATCCATCTAATGATCTCTCAATTCATTTATTTTTAAGCATATTGGTGCCTGCAGAGAAGCAAATTTGCCTGATACATGAAAGATTATTGTTCTATCTACCATCAAGTTATCTGTTTTATGGTAAAATTTCTTTTATGCAAGTCTTTGGAGTTCTAAAAAATCCAAATATTTGAGAGATTGATACAGAGATAGGAATTTTGACTGCACTCATTGTGTAGGATTCTCATGTCTAATCTTATTGATCTTGTTAAAACCCCAAAATTAATTCTCATGTCTAATCTAGGACGCCTTCACTATTAATGATCCAAACCATTATTGATTTCAATTCTGTTATTTGAAATTTGGCTGAATGAGGATTTCAATTCTATGTTTAAATTCATTTGAGTTTAAAAAATAATATATCATAATTTTTTATAAATTTTAGAGGTAGAATCGATGCCAATAAAAAAATTTGGGTTATTGTATGAATTAGGGTACTTCCCGATCTTTCACGGAGAGTCGAATTGAGGTGGGTCTGGTATCCGTCTTAGATAATTTCGGTATTGCGTAACACAACATATAAATAAGATGTCAAAGGATTGATGAAATTCGCTCTCCGATATATTCTTCAACATTTATGTCGAAAATTTTTTCACAAGAAGAGAAAGATGAGAGATATAAGGTGTAATTATGAACAAGTGAGGGGATTGAGAGAGACGACGGAGGTCTTGGCTTCGATGGTTGTGCTCGATGGAGAGCAGTTTTGAAAGAGACAGAGTCCGCTTTGGGAACCAGTCGTTTCGAGAACAAGTAAGAGTTTTTTGTTCTTTTTGGGCAATTGAGGGTAATGATCGTTCCCCCTTCTTCATCAAGGGTGAAAGGATATTTGTAATATTGGCCGCGGTTCAACTTGGATTGAGCAACAAAGCTAGTAATAGCTATCCTGTGAGAATTTGTTAGGCTGTTAAGACGATTCTATAGGCCAACAATGACAATTGTCTTTTTGGGGGCAGTCACGTGATCATGGGCGATTATCTTAGAATATTCGCCAGGTTGCCTCAATGATTATGGCAAGCGCCTTCATCGTACGTGTGCTAGTCTAACGAAGTTGTTGGCTGGTGAGTTGAAGGGCTTCATTCGTTGCGATTGGCTGAATCATATGGGGTTATACTGTTGGGTTTGCTTGGCACCTATCTCAATCTGCCTATCATGGCTAGGCTGCGGTTGAACCTATTGCAATGCCTTCTGAGCTTTGTGTCTCATGGGATCTTATTAAGTTTCAACCCCTTACGGTCGTCGACAGATGAGCTCGATTTTGGAATGGCTCGTAAGATTACAGAACTCATCAAGAATAAATAGTTATTATTTGAATATAAAAAATTAGTTGTTAGTTACATATGATCAAATCAAGTAAAGTGAAATTCATTGAATAAAATATTTGTGATTGTTTAGATTTGATGAAGGTGAATCAACTAATATTTTATTTTTAATTTTTTAATACATATATGAGATTTTCTTAGAAATTCAAAATTAAATATTAAAATAAAAAGGAATATTGTCTAAAATTTTGTTAAATAATATCTACCTATAAAATATTATTTTTATTTAAAAATTATATTTTATTTCTCTAATATATTTTTCCTTACAAATTCTCCTTCCCTGCTTTGTCCTCCGCATATTAGACTGCCAGGGGTTTAACTGTGAATTCCACAACTTTTTTGGTCAAAAAATTATATAATAGATATTTCTTTCTTACATTTTTTTTTTCTTCCATTAAATCTTACTAAACTGGGCCGTTGAGTCAGTGCCACAAATGGGCTTTATTTCGGCCCATTTGATGTAATATTTTATGGTCCTCTATCTTAGACTTGAATTTTATTAAGGATACATATTTAAAAGTAAATATAATCTCTTCAAGTTCAGAAACCGCGCGTACTCAGAGAAATCGAAAGCATATCTCGCTCGCTCCCGCCCTCTTTCTCTCTGCGCGACTACCGTGCAATGGCATCTTCGGATCAAGCGATCGTGGTGAGATCATCACCGCCGGATGGAGATCATGAAGCCGAATCGCAGTTTTCCTCTGTTCTTTATGGTTCTCTCTCTCTCTCTCTCTCTCTCTCTCTCTCTCTCTCGCATGCAATTTGATCGTAAGTTTTGATTTCGGATGTAATTTTTTGTTTTGATTTTGATTGGAAAGCGCAAGATTTAACGTCAATTTTAGGCAATGGTTGATATAGTTGAGTTTGATATTTTCTGTGGAGACTTTGATTGTGTACGCGTGCGTTCCTCTCTCTCTCTCTCTCGCACGCAACTTGATCTCAAATTTTGATTTCGGACGTAATTTTTTGTTTTTATTTTGCTCAGGAATCGGATGATGTAATGCCAATTTTAGACGATAAGATGTTAGAAAAAATGGTACTGAAATTGTAAAAGGTGTCACGTTAAAACTTCAAAAAATAAACACTAAAAAATTGAAATTCTAGTCGAATTGCTGAAATTTTTTAAGACTCGAAAAACGAGAAGAGAGGAGTGTTTAACTTTCTCGATAATCACTTGAATCAATAGAAGATCCGATGGTCCTTGTTTGTAGACTATTCTACACATTGTGCTCCTCCCCTTTCTGTTCTATTTCATCTTGCAGTTTCTGAAATAATTCATGGCTGAACCACAGTAGATCATCTTGGGATTCCCCGAGAATAAAAACACTCACACACCCAACACAAGGGAAACAAACTCCCCTTAATCTCCCGTCAATGATCGGCCACCAAACATCCTTAGAGTATAATGAATAATAATCAAACAGCCAAACACATACAATTTAAGTAACAATATTTAATATAAAAAATTATTATTAATAAAAAAAATGACCGGATAAATTTTTAATAAATCTACCATCAAAGTATATGATTATCAATATAATTCTCTCTGAAATTTATTCACTACAATTCAAATGAATGGCAAGTTGAAAACAATCTCAGTACACCTATCAACTTACTAGAGAAAGTCTACTAAAAAAATGAGTAATCAAATAATAATACGTTGTAGAAATAAAATTAGACAAATATAGTCAACTTGGCGAATAATAAAACTCGAATTGGATTTCAACAAAATATCCAACCTCTTCCCCTTCTCTATTTTTTTTCTTTTCTCTCTTCGTTCGGTGCTCCTTGTGTCAAATGATCTAGAATCTGTCTAAAATTATAACAAGACCTTTTATATCTCATGTGGTCGCTTACGTGTGTTGGCCGGAAATGGGCGGCCTACCGTTACAGGCTCCAAATAGATCAAAGAAAAGGAATCGAAGTTAGAATAAATGACAACCGATATTTACGTGGAAAACCCTTATGAATCAAGGGAAAAACCACGGGACGTTAAGTCCGTAA
>JAOVVI020011241.1:0-12730 GCA_028571085.2 Nepenthes alata | reverse complement strand
AAATTCATAATGGTCGAACCTCATCCTAAAAATTGTCTTAGGAATATCCTCCTGCTTAATCTTCAATTGATGATACCCTAATCACATATCAATCTTAGAGAATACTTAAGTTTCTTTACAGTTGATCAAATAAATCATCTATCATCAGGAATAGATACTTGTTCTTAATGATGATCTCAATCAATTTGCAATAATATACACATAATCTCATCGACCCATTCTTCTTCTTCACAAATAACACTGAAGCATCCTATGATGAGACACTAGATCGCATGAAACCTTTCTATAACAAGTTCTATAACTGCTACTTTAGCTCTTTCAAATCAGATGGGGCCATTCTATAAGGAGCTCTTGAATAGGTGCATATCCCAACATCATGTCAATGGAAAACTCGATCTCTTGATCAGGAGGTAGTCCATGAAAATCCTTCAAAAAGATATCCTCAAATTCACAAACAATCAAAATTTTCTTAGTAGCCACAAAATGACTCCCAACTGTGATCACATATGCTAAATAAGCTCTGCACCCATCTTTCAACAAATGACTCACGTACATCGTTGAAATTAATCTCGTAGTCTCTCTACCAACTCTACCTTAAAACTCAAAAAACTCATATCCTGGGATATAAAGCAAAATAGATTTGTTGAAATAATTTATTGTGGCGTGATAATATGCTAACCAATTCATCTAGAATATAACATTAAAGTTTGGTATATCCAACAAAATTAGATTTGCTAACAACTCATATTTATAAACCTACACCAAATATCGAGGGTACATAATATTAGCAAATAGAAACTGCCCATCAAGGTAGATACCATCAAAGCACATTCTCAGAACTGGGGAGGTACACAAATTGTACACAAATCTAGGAGCCATAAAAAATGTATAACCCTAGGGTCAACCAGCACATGAGCCAAATAATCAAAGACTCACATATTACCTTCCACAATAGATGCGTCTACTCTAGCATCTCGTGCGGTCGCCACAAAAGCTCTGCTAGGAGTCGTCGCCCTCTTGTCTGGACACTTCGGAGGAGTAAGACAATCCTTCGCCAGATGGCCCATCTAGCCACAATTATAGCAAGCTTCACTCTAATGGAAATACATTCTATTGATATGATTCTTTCCACAAAACTCACACACCGATCTTGTAAATTAGTATGACGTACTGTATTTTTAATCAAAAATTTGACAGAATTTAGACTGTAATACGGACGTCGGCTAAATACAAAACATGTAAAATATCTTACACAACAATTATAAAACCTCAACTTATCCAAAATAAAATCCATCAACATCAAATTTTAACATCCAGACAATACAAAAATCTAACACAGGATCCTAAAACTGCCACAATCATTGTGTGGCTCCAACGTTATGTTTTCGGATACAACATCAGACACAGAGATGCCACTAGGTACCCAAAATAAACCATTGTAACCTACAAAAATATATACAGATACATCCATACACAGTGGATTATACTATCTGATCACCATCGTTGTACAATCATATATAAAATCCATTAGAATACCAAATATTCTATCAGAAAGCTCAATGCTGCACAACTAAGTCCCAAAGCGTCATCTTCAATTGTCTTCAATGCCTAGCTGACTCAAACCTCTACTCTACCTCGTCGAGTGCAACTAGTACTTATTTGGAGAGAGTAAGTTAGTAATGGTGAACTAAAAACTCAGCAAGACATACATATATATCAAAAGACATGTATAATTTTATGTTCAAAATATAATAATGCATATATGAAGGATAGAGGTGCATGTGAGATTATAAATCATGATTCGGAAAGAAATTCTTTCATTATTCGTTCCAGATTTTTTTAACTCATTTCCCTTGTCCTGTCTTAGTCAACAATTTATACAGAAGATTTATTTAGTTTTGGGGTCAGGGGTCAGTAGGCATCACTGACAAAGAAGTGATCGATCGTAACCTGAATTATTTTTGCTCCTACACAATCAAGAGCCATCTCCTCCCATTCATGATCCAAAAGTGGGCCGTCTATATACAATCCTCATAGATGGGGCCAATCAGCCGCAACGCGGATCAAAATAGACGACGATCGTCCACGATAATATACAAAAGCATGCCAAAGAATATCACCCACTAAAAGACGCGGTAAGGACACATGGGCAGAGTTATCTTTGAGTTTTCACTATAATATTTTGGCATATCAAATTTTATTATTCATAATACATGGTCCAAATTCTTAGTTCCTTATTTCATTATGGAATTCTGTTCTTAAATAAAAAATTCTTCGTTCCCACTCTACTGGAAAACGTTTCATAAATCAATCAGAATATCGTTCAGGAGAACGGCTCATAAGTCCAACACTTAATCACAGAATTTCCTCCATCATCAGATTTCTTTTCATAACTATATTTCGATACATATTTTTATATTCTTTGTGAGTTTAAATCCTCACGTGTTCTTGATTTCATAGATAATTTTTTTTGGAGCGTAAAGAATTTAGGGATTCCTTTTTACATTAAGCCAAGTGGAATCTTAAGCTTTTGATTGATAATTCTTGACAAATGGTTCATGATACATGTATAATTTAACATAAGGTTTGGAATAAGGAACTCTTACAACCATAAGTCGAACGTAACTTTAGAGCGTCTGGGCATGAAATGCCTTTCCAAAAGCATGCTATATAGTTTCCAAAGCTAAAATAATGCTCAAATTACGGTTAATTCGGAATAAGCTCAAAGGGTGCATGGGTTTGGATCTGGAAAGTATAAACCCTACAAAACTACCAATTCGGACACCTAATTGATAAATTGGTATGATCATGGTGCGGGTAACGATATTCTAAGGCCAATTTATGCAAAAGTTTTAATTTATTCGGTAAAATCCTCCGTGGTGCGGGTTTTGGGTTCTATGTTTGAAAAATAATTAAAACTATAAAACCGGTCATGAAATTCACATATTTGCTTGCCCAAGTCACGGGTAACAATTACCTAGGGCCAAATTATGTATAAAATCCAAAGTACATGATGAAACGGGTTCGAATGCAGGTTAGGGTTTTGGGTTGCGAAAAACCGCTCAAATCTCGATATTTGGACATGAAATAGATGTATTTTCATACTTAGGTCATGGATAATATAATATCTAAACTTATTTGGGTATCGTAACGAGGATACCTGAAGAAAATAAAATAAAAGTGTAAAAAAATAAAAGAGAAAAGTATGAGTGTAACTATCTCGACCCGATCTATCGCTTCCTTAACTGGCTCGAGCTCAAAAACGGGCTTGGGAATCTCGGATTGCCCCTTCTCTCACTTCACCCTCCCTCTCTCTTCTCCCATGTGCAGGCCGAAAAAATGGGCTAAAAGAAACCCTCACAGATTTTTATTCTCAGGCTGGTGCTCGAGTGCCAGCTTGGTGCCAAGCGGGCGCCACACCCCTAGAATTAGCGCTCGGGGGGTTTTCGCTCCCTAGAAACAACGTCTGCCGCAGTGCAGCATCTAGTAGGCGGCTGTTCGGCTCCGCCTCCAAAATATATTTTTTCGCGTACCATAAGTCTAATTTTGATTCTATTAAATTAACATATCACGGTTATAAAAAATCAGAACCCAAATCCTATTTATGAATTAATACGTTGAGTTTATAACGCCGGTTCCGAAATCTACCAATTCTTGGTCTTCAGGCCTATCTATCTAACTTCTCTCGTATCCTTAAACCTCGATCCACTTATATTCATTCAATTACTCCTAATTACCATATTGTGAAAACTTGTATCTTATAATTAGGGCTTAGACGGTGATGACTTTACCCAATTTATTTTTCTTTGTCCAGTCCTTTAGATCTCAAATAAGAGCCTCCACCTCTCAAACTTTACCTCGATGCTCCGACGTCCTCATAAAATATTTCTCCCAAAATTGTTCCTACTCAATTAATAAATCCTGATCCAACACTTCACTGCATGTCCGAAGTTGGAGTGGCGCAAATTGCTTCTAAATTGAATCTTGTAATCCTACAAAAATTTATAGGCTCTCAGGGCCTCATCTCCAACTACGTGGGAAGCAAATCGAGATAACTCGGTAAACCTTATATCATATTTAGCGACCATCTTATTACCTTACCACGGCCGGCTGAATTCATCTCCTTTAATCTGTCGAATACTAGGTGGAAAGAATTTCTCTAAAAATACCACCTGTAAGACATCCCAAGATATCCTCCCAGTTTCCAAACCCAAAATATGGCACTAAGTGGCCCACAACTAGCTAGTCTCACCCTCCAACGTATAGGCAGTGAATTTAACTTTATCCTCTTTTGGGTAGTTGATAACCTCAAATACTTTCTCCAGCTTCTGCAGCCAATTCTCTACTTTAATCAGATCAAACTATCCCAAAAACTTTGGGACGAATTCACTCTTGAACCGGTCGAAGGGTGTCCTACCTTGCCCCTACCCCTACCACTACTAGGCCAATCTCCTCATGGTAGTCATATCATGATCTTAGCATTGAATCATCATGTCCGTAATGTCACTCATGCGACCCATCATAGTAAGATAGTCATCCACCCAGTTTGAACTTGAACCTTCATATCCAAAATTTCTATTGTCCGCCATAAAAATCACTTATCATGTAAAATATTTAATCAATAATCTCCACAAAATTAACCCAAATTGACCTAATACACCTCTCCCTAATGACTCTTCTATGATCCCACAACTGTCACGAACTCGAATCAAAATAGGTCGAATATAATAATGAATAAATTCTAAAATAATATAAATAAACTCCAACCGGAGTGTGACATACCAGACAATGTATAAAATTTTAACATTCAAATAAATAATAAACCGACCAAAACCCATTACAGAATTTTATTGGACAACCGTCTTGACAATATAATATATTTGACCCGTTCCATAAATGCCGCAAGGGAGGAGATAAACCATAACATAACCACGACACCCAAAGTACACAACCTATCTAATCTCAATACATAAACGAGAGCCTACACTTGGTCATACTAAATATCCAAATGTATCTAATGCATATCCGGTTCAAAGATAAAACTAAACTCACCAAAATAATCGAATGGTGATCAGATCTCATCCGAGTTTCTACATAATATCCAAGCCCTCTACTCTGAAGAAATAAGAAACAAAACGTGAGTCTAAAACTCAATAGATATCATATTATATATATAATTAATAAATATGTCTAAAATCAGAAGGAAGGTCTAAAAACACAACTAAAATGGGTAAAATACTCATTCCAAAAGACCAATAATAAAAGTTAAAAGAGTATTCTCATACTCAAATCATAGTCAAATCAAAACGTAATCCCATTGGGACATATTCATAGGAAATCATGATCGGGAATCAAATAATATAATTTGAATCATATCGTATCCATATGAAAGGTATATTGGGCGAAAGGAAGTCCAAATCCGAATCAAATAGGACTAAACAAAAATTGAAATGAAATCATATAACTTGAAACATGTTCTGGAATCAATAATATATCTAAATGTATAAGACTAACAAAATTTTAACTAGAGGCAAACCTGTGAATCTCAAATCAAAGTCCGAATATAAATCGATATAGAAATACAAAATATACATGAAATTGAAGAATCAAATATCACAAGACCAACTTGTGGAAGGGTTACATATATTTTCGATAATATTAAGCCATACCAATCATTATTTAGACCCATAGATTGGGCTATCTATGTATTCCGTCTCTCATAGATAAGGAATTTACTTACTATATTTTATCACCTACGGTTTTGGAGACAATCTTCAAGTTTAGTTCATATTAGGACATTCTAGTATATTAGTTTTCTACTTGATTTACTTACGATTATTCTCATTAAAATACAAACAGAGTGGGTCAACAACAAATAAAGTCTTTTCCTATCACACACAGTCTCCCCGTCAAGAGAGGCGCCACAAATCACATATCCAAATCACATATCACAAATGTAACGATCTCAATTCTTAGGCAGTGTACATTAGTACTAATGACGACCTATACGGGTTTTCATGACTTTTTTCACACAATTATACCAACATAAAATATATAATTTTAAATATTTATCCATGTTTTATAAAATAATAAATTTCTCAAATATTTACAAATCTTAAATAAAATTTTCCAAACAATCAGTAAAAATATCATGAATGTACAAAGAAAATACGTGGGCTGAATAAAAATAGCATGCACAAAAGTTAAACTTCTAAAATAAACACAAAAACTTATTAGATACTGAAATAGATCAACGATAGGGTTTATAAATATTTATCTCTATCTTATACCAAATAGATTTCATAAAAAGATGTATCAATTTACCTTATCTCCTCTTCTTCTCTCATATTTCTCCTCCTCTCTCTCTCCTTTCTTCTTCATGAAAATGACCTACACAGTGCCCGTAGCTACATTTGTAAACTAATCAGTGCTTGAGCGCCTGTCCACAGCTTTTGGCGCTCGAGCGTAGCCTCAGGTGCGTTGTAGGCACAAGCCAACTGGAATTGACGTTGAAGCGTCACTTGGGTTCACTTTAGGCGCTTGCCTACTGATCCGATTTTTTTAAAAATTTTATAAGATATAATCAATTTTTAACACATTCAATTATTCTGAAATAATAAATACATTTAAAATAAATCAAATGGGGATCCGAGTATTATAACAACTCTACTGATAGTGTGAGGTTTTGGTATCCAGAATATTATGATTAAGAAGTAATTAAATTAATATAATCAAAGTTAGACTTAAAGTATATAAAAGATTAAGCATTAGAAGCGTATATGGAATCGGGAGGCTCGGCGCCTGAGTGGGCCCGATGTGCTCCCAAGGCACATTTGGTAGAATAGCCACACTTGAAGCACGCCGAAGGCGAGCTAGGGACGCATTTAACAGAAGGTCGCGCTCGAGGCACATTCAAGGCGCGCCCAGGGCGTGTTTAGCAGAATGTCCCACTTGAAACTCACTTGATGAGTGCTCGAGCATGGACCTTCAGGTGCCGTGGCGCTCGATTGGTGCTCAATCGGTGCTCGAGCGTTGGAATGATTATAAGGCACACCTGCTCCCTTTTTTGCCATTTTTGCATGAAAGGGAGCAGGAGGAGAGAGATATATGAAGGGGAAGAAGAAGGAAGAGAGAGAAAGTGAAGAAGAGGTCTCGAGACTTTGAATCCGAACGATTCGAGTAAGGGAATTTGTAGATTAGGTCAAGACAAGTGCATTCTAAGTTTTTTCTTGGATTGTTTATTTCTGTTCATTTTGAGTATTATTATTCTAATACTCATTCTAGTTGGGATTTTGAAGTAAGGACATGAAATATGTACATATTTGTTACTTCTCCATTTTTTATAACAAGATTTGTCAAAAACCACAATTTATTTGTTTGTATCTTAAATATACATGTTATGAAAATTTTCTCTCCATATTTAGAGGCTAAATATTTTATTTCTAGTTGTAAATGCTTCAAGTTTATGATTTTTATATTTTTTCATGTCATATTTGGGTTCTCAAATATATTGTGTATTTAATATTTATATAGCATGTTCCTTTTTATTATTTGAATATTTTAATTTTATCTACATTATTGAGGAACTCTCATATTCAAGAAATGGCCATGGAAAAGAAAATGTACAAGCTTTATGGAAAAAGGAATTATAAAGGGATATTTTACAATTAACTTAAAGGCTTATGAATTGTTCTCCAAAAGAACGAGAGCGAAGGATATACAGACTTAAGAGCAGAATTTTATTAGGAATTAAAAAGTTAAAAAATTGGACCAAGAAATATTTATCATATAGTATATTTTGACATACCTTAATATATTATAATGAAATATCATTATCTGCTATCGGCCGCTTGTGGCTAAGATACCGTCTACAGTGATTGTATGTAGACGGCCTACCTCAAGGTCATCAATATGAGGAGAAGACTTTTGATTATATAGGACCAAACACAATCAAAATTTTGATTGACCGCTCCCTAAGTCATTAAGGTCTACTGCCTTGATCGCCAACGAAAATGAGTTTTCAGCATTATTTGATAATTAAAGAAAGGAAAAGAAATGAATTTAAGAAATTTAGAATATATTATGAAAGCATTTCTTTTATTATCACATTTTATGATTATTTATTCATCTCTATTCCTTTCGATATGTGCTATTATGATTCAGATAATAAATTTTCAAGTTTCTTGATATATATATATATATATTGTTGAGTATTTAATTCACCATTTATTATTTTTATTAACTCCTCAAACGATCAACATGAATTTATACCCGACTAGCAGGATTGAAGAGTCAGTGCCTAGATTTAGAGCTTGTTGATGTTATTTGATACAATTTAGGCATTGTCTTTTATATTTTTGGATACAATAATGATTCTTTTGGCAGAGTGATTGTAGCATGTATGTATTTTTATAATTATGGAAATAAACATATGTTACGAAAGAAATGTAGTATGTATGTATTGGATTGTGAAATGGCTTTGCAAATTTGATGACAATTGCAGGCATCTTTCAAATTTCAATCCGACAGGCTAATATGTGTTGGTTTGTTATCGGAGCCACAAGTCATGGCACGTTGTGGATCCCGTGTCAGTGAAAATTATTAGAGATTTGTATATTGTACAGTGTATTGTACAAATTTATGTATAGTTAGACGGTCGTTTTACAGCAAAAATATTGTCGATTTTAAGTTTGAACATGCATAATTACTTGAAAAATTTTATATTATGATTTGTATTTAGTTTGACAGAAACTAGTATACGTGATATTCATTAGCCAGGTCCACCACAGATAGATGGGCAAATTGCTCCCACATATAAGTCTCTTGGGTATTAAGCTGGGTGTCAAGGTACTAAAAGCCCTCGGAAACGCGAGACTCTAGCCACTCTTGAGAAGTAGAAAGCTGCTCGAGTTATAATACCCGGTTCTTCATCCGATTAATCTAGTATTATTAGTTTATTTTGAGTATATTAGAATAAATTATGCAATGCAAATTAGAAGGAAAATTGGAGTAAGAAATAGTTCGACACTTGAGGCGTGCTTGACGCGTACTTGTGTAATTTTGGCAATTTGGATGCACCCGAGGAGCACCTATGAACCACTTAAGCTGAGTTAGGACTATTTAGAGGTAGCTTGATGTACGCTTGAGGGGGCACTTGAGCACGAATTCCAGTGTACTCGCACCTGAGGAGTTCCTAAGGTGGCGCTCGTGTACAAATGGGGTTAGGTGCAGTGCTTGATGTGTGCCTGAGGCGGCGCTCGTGTACCGATTCGATTCTAAAAGAATAGCACGAACTGTTTTCTGTCATTTCACACAGGAAGAACGATGAGAGAGAAAGAAAAGGGAAGAAAGAGAGATGAAGAGGTATTTTGAAGTATCTTTTCGTCAAATTTGTAAGATTATGTCACGGTCCCTGATCAAAATCGATTATAATAATCTAGAATACAAATGACTTACAAAATTAAATATCAAAATAAAGAATAACCAAGATAAATTTTAAATCTCAGCGTGACCTGTTGACAATCCATACAATATCAACATTCAATAATAATATATCAGAATACAAATCATTCACAAGATCTCATTGGATACTTTATCCGAGCAAATAAAGTAATCGCGACATCCTCCCTAAAGATTGTAAGGAAAAGTGACCAATGACAGCACTAATAAAAATACCGGTTTATCACAGAACATAATTTCACAAATATTCAAACAGCAAAAATAAACTAAAGTCTGATTCATAACAATAAAACATACAAATATCATTCTGACTATCGGCAAAACAATACCAAAATACATTTAAAATAAGGCTGATGCTCACCAAAAAAATATAAAACTTTAATTAAATCCGCATCCAAGCTCCCTATAAAGTATTCGTAGCCCACTAATATGAAGAAGTAAGAACAATAAAATCATGAGTCGAAAGTTTAACAAGTCTTAATAGATACAAAATAACAAATGATGCATCAATAAACAGGACGAAGGAAATCAAAATGTATACAAAAACCTATAAAAATAAATATCTAAGTGTCTGCAATATCATATCAATAAAAGTTTAAATGTAATCTTATACTCAAAAGTATAATCTAAAATAAAGATCAAAAGTTTTAAATGGATGAAATTAATGAATTTTCAACGATGGGCAAAACCTGTGAATCTCAATCGAAATCTCAAATACCAATCAATATAGGTAAATTATATCAAAAATTTAAAATATATACAAATCAAAGAACTAAAGATCAAAATATTAACTTGAGAAATGATTACACGTATTCCCGATAACCTTAAAGTATAAACTACTATTTAGACTCATAGGTAAGCCATCTATATATTATCTCCAATAGACGGGATTGAACGTCACTTTCTTTTCCTACCCATGAATGACAGGTGCACTCTTAAAATCTATCTAATATATTATGAAATCCGAATATATTAATTTCGTTTAATTTTCTATGATGGTTATCATAGAAGCACAATTGAGGATAATCTCCATATTACATATCATAAAACGTTTCCAATTTGATGAAAAATATGAAAACCTCTACTCGAAAAAGTCAAATCATAAAACTTTCTCGTCAAAAAATGTCACATATTGAAACACATAACGACAATAGAGTTCTACCCGAAGTATAATATATGGATACCACATGCTCGGCCCATATGCAATTTTTTATGACTTTTTTTATAAATATATTATACATAGATAAAATATCTTAAAATAATATTAACCAAAACCAAAGTAAAATCCCAAAACAATCGATAAAAGTCGCATGCATGCACAAGGAAGTCAAATAGGATAAGTAAACAAATATATATGTGTATTAAATCCACCAAATGTAAGAAGAAATAATTAGAAACAAAAATAAACAAAAAAAGGATGTAAGAATAATTGTTTCAACATCTAATTAAACATATTTCATAAAAGAATGTTTTGAAATCACGTTACTTCTCTCTCTCTTCCTTCGTCAACTCTTTCTCTCTCCTTTATATTCCTTCCACATAAAATGATCGAAACAGTGCACGTAAGTCTGTATATTGTTGAATCGACACATAAGCGCCACTTAGGCGTGCGTCAGCTACCGCGCCTAAGTCTTCTTGTGCATGAGCACCGCCTTGGGTTCGCCTCGACCACTCTCGTATTGAAATCTCTGCTTGAGTGCCACCTCAGATACTCCTCGGGCGAGCCCACACAGGAATCCACTCTCAAGTGCGCATCGGGTGTGCCTCAGGCATCAATGTACTTCCTTCCTCTGAATATCCTTTAAATTTATATTGTAAAATTATTTTTGATATATCTAATTTAACCAAAAATGAACTAATAATATAAAACTAAATCAGATAAGAATAGGGTATTACAGATTAAATATTAAGGCAAGTATCCTTACGTCTTATTATTTGTTTATATTCATTTCCAGTTAATTTTACTTGTATTTGGTAGTTTAGTATACATGCATAGTATTTTTTACTTTTTCCACTTTGTCTACTTGTATATGCATGTAAATTTACTGGACAATTAGAGGTTTTGTTTCGATGCTGCTTATATTTGAGGATTTTGCAGGTTTTGTTAAAAATGGGTAAATGATTTGAGATATAGTATTTCTATATTTATAAAGAAAATATCATGAAAATGTACATATGGACCGTGCATGTGACATCATGTATATGCTTCAGGTCGAGCTCTATTTTTTGTATTTGATTTGATATGTGTACTTTTTAGTACAAGGATTGTTGGATATGAAGAAGAAAGGAGAAAAGAGAAAAATAGTTATCATCCGATTAAGATCTGATTTGAATTTTATTTGAATTTTTTTTTTAACAAAGGTTGACTACGTTACTATTACATTATTTTTTATGGCATATTAGTATTTGGTTACTCTTTTTTGGGCATATTTTTTTCTTGTAGGTTGTTAAGTATATTTGAATAGTTATATTCAACAGATCATTCACTCAAATTATAGTAAAAAAATTTTAAATGTGATTATTTTTATAACTAGCATTATCTTTATAGTGAATTCATTTAAAATTTATTCTGTAAATTTTTTTTTATTGAAAAAAAAATTTTATAGTAAAAATCATTGTACAACGTGATATTCTTTGTACTCAAACATATGATGGTTAACGTTTGATGTAGAGTTAGGGTTTATATCGTTGTGTCAGATGTACATATTTTGGTTGAATTTTAACAAAAGTCTAAGGTTCAATGAGAAAATCACGAGTTGGCAACTTAAACACTAGGCTTTCGAGAATTTTTAGTGGCAAGCCATAAGTGAGCCACGAGTTAACTAATTAAGGGGCTGCTTGGGCTATAAGGATAACAAATTGATTTTAGGATTGTCTCTAACAGTATTTTAACACAAAGAGCATTGCAACGAAGAAAGAAAACAAATAAAAGAGAAGAAGTGGAAGATTTTAGCATCCGGTCGATGTCAAATTCAAGCTTCATCTTTTACAAAATTTAGACACATTATTTTAACTTTAATTATAAGACATTTATTGATTGGTTGCTTACTCTTGTTATTGTATTCTCTCGTGTTGTTATTATATTATCGTAAGTGTTTAGTCAGTTCTTTATACAGTTTGTTATTAATAGCCTTGCAGCCAAATACTTATATTGGACATATTGTCTCATGGTAATTGTCTTCACCGAGAAATTTTTACTTTAAATTTATTGTATAAACCGTACATATTTAGTTACGTATTTTTATTCATTATGTCAATCAGAAAGGATAGT
>JAOVVI020011240.1:0-12730 GCA_028571085.2 Nepenthes alata | reverse complement strand
ACAACTTTAGTGTTGATAGTTACTTCCTGATGCCATCTTGCAGTCTCTATTGAAACTTCTTTCATTTTCTTATTTACTCCACCATAAAAGGAGCATAGCGAGATAGCTCAGTAAACTTTGCATTATACTATGTTATTGTACGATTCCCTTGTCTTAAGCGCATTAACTCCTCCTCTTGTTCTCGGAGACTAGTGGGAAACTATTTTTCCAGGAAGGCTTTTTTGAACATGCCCCAAGTGATTTCATTCTTGGGCATCCCCAGGGCTCTCTTCTTCATTGACCACCAATGATCGGCTTCGCCTTCTAGCCGATATGAAGCGAATAAAACTATATCTTCCTCGGGACATCGTATAACTGAAAACACCTCTTTAAATCTTCAAATTCAAGTTTGTGCCTTTACTAGATCCAGCTCTCTTAGACATTTGGGTACACATTCGTTTGTAAAACGGTCTATAAACTGACGTTTCGGGATTCACGAGAGCTAGAGCTGGTGCAGGATCTGGAGCCACGTTGTGCTTCCCCAACGACTCCATAATATCTACCATCCTCCCTAGCAGATTCAAATATTCTGTTTTCCGATCCTGACATCTAGTAGCACCTACTTAGGTATTTCTTCATTTGCTCGCTATTTCTATAATCCTATCAGTACAAATTTAAAAATTTAGATTAGATCAAAACATACTGACAAGTACTTACTCTAAGGCCACAACTGAAATCAACAACTAACTTTCATGTTATGGCTATTTAGTTTAGCCTAAGTGTCCAACTTAGGTTAACCTAATCTAAACTTCCGCACAAGATTAATCAATCCTAATACATCTTTTTCTTTGAAACCACCTATCATGGATTGCTTTTCCTATTCTTAATATCTGTGATAATGATACGCCATATTACATATAAGTCTAGATAATATATAACCATTATACACAGGATCCATATGATTACCACATCATAAGTAGCTTCAAAACCATATGAATGAATATAGCGTCAAACTTTTCAAAGATACTTATTAGGTACCAAAATCATTACCATAAAACTCTGCGAAAGTATAAATAATGACCATAATAATAATCTGCGAAAACATAACAAATAAGTAGTGCCAAAGTCATATTCATTTCATCATAAGATAAATTACGTAACTTCAGACATCTACTATATGTTTATCAAAATACATCAATCCATAAGCCTAAACTACTCATATCTTTACTCTTACTCAGCAGGTATCAATTTGTACTCGTTATCTAAAGGGTTAGAAAAATAGTAAGAGAGTGAGCCAAATACTCAGTAAAGTACATATAAGTTAAGATATACATATTTATATTTAAAATAAATATATTAATAAGAGGACTTGGAATCATATAAAACATGTATAAACTTTTATCTTCTTTAACTTTTCCTTTTCTAAATTTTAATTATCTTTTATTTTTTACGTCATTTGTCTTTAAGGACTAGGGCTAGTAGGTTTTACTAGCTAATGAAACAGTCAATCAAGAAAATGATTATGTATACTTTGACATAATTTAAGGCCTGTCCCTCCAATTCAGCACTTAAAGGCAGATGGTATACTTTTAATCTAGTATACGTGGCCATAAAACTTACACCACCAAAAGTTTTCCTACGGCAAGGGGCAGCCATTGAGTTTTCATTATAATATCCTAAGACATATCAGAAAATATCACCCGCTGAAATAATTTCTTAGTTCAATTTCTTAACCCTTTTTTTTTAAAACTTCTTATAGAAGCTTTTATCTTATTTTTAATACTTCTTAATTTTCTCCACTCTGGAAGAAAATAATCATCATTCTTGAGACTTGTAAAGCATCCATATAAACTTTTTATAATATCGAAACATACAAACCATAAAACGTAATAATTACTAATAAATTGTAAGTCGTAAAAAAAATCGATACATTGGCCTATTTAGTATCTTTAACTTTAAAATTTTACATATGTTAAAAATTCAGATTTAACATGTGATATATTCTGTCAATTTAGTTGCCAGATCGGTAGTTGGTTCGGGGCCAGCTCGACTTGATTTCTCCTGTCTAATTTTAGCAAGGTCAATTTAATGGCTGGTTCAAAGATTGGAACATACTGATTTTTACCACCAATTTTTATCATTTGCAAACCAGTTTAATGAACTAGTTCAAATGTTGAATGCATTTCCATCAGCTGAAAATTTCAGCATATGTCGGCCGGTTCAACTGCTGGTTTAAAGCCCGATTCAGTGGCCGGTTTGATAAACACTTTTACCGGTTGATACTTTAACATTATCACATAATATCTTAGTTAATTTGGGTGTCGGTTTAGTCGGTTTGGGGGCTGGATCAAGGGCGGTTCAGTATCTATAAATTTAGCATAAGCATGGATGCTGTTAGCCGGTTTTTGTGGCATTTAGTGGCTCGGTTCAAAGGATTTTGGGCAGCCAGTTCACTAGTCGATAGGTTAGCCTCAATACATAATACTCTGGTTGGGCCCACTGCCAATTTAGCCAGTTTAGGGTCCAATTCGGTCAATTTCCTCCAAGCTGTCAAGTTCAGCATTAACATAGATGTAAGGGGCCGGTTCTGTTATTGTTGATTTTATGACCAATTTGAGGCAGGTTCATGACCGATTCATGGAGTCTTTCTACAACTAAAGGACTCAACATCAACAAATTATCTAGTTCATGGCCGGTTTAGGCTGATATTCCAGCCAGTTAGGGTCAAAGTTATAGCTGAAGTTTTAGCATCAGCATTTAATATTTCAACCAGATTCGGCTTTTGGTTTGGTGACCAGTTCATGACCGGTTTAGGCTAATTTTTTATAGTGTGACACTTCAATATTATCTCAAGACATTTAGGCTACTATGGCTACTGGCTCAGCCAGTTTGGGGCTTGATTCATAAGCTACAATTTTCATTATCATCATAATTGCTGAGGCTAATCTGGTTGCTGAATTGAGACCAAGTTTAGTGAACGGTTTAACCCATTTTTATGGGCTGAATTTTTACAGCATTAGTAAGAGGCTTAGGTAGTTGGTCATTGAATTGGAGCCGGTTTGGTGACTGGTTGGTAGCCGGTTCAACCAATTTTCAGTAGTTGGTTCAGATACTGGTTCTAGCTCAGCACTTTAGCCGTGTATACCTTATGCTAAAATAATGATATGATAAAAATATTAAGCAATCTAAGTATTAGAGCAATAATATTTAAGGGTTTTAATAATAAATAGTAACAATTGAAGAAATGATTTTCAATACACTTGTCAAATTTCAGCTGAATTCTTTCCCTTCTCTTTCGGTTTTCCTTCTTTCTCCTTCGGTTTTCTGCCTTCTCCCTCACAGTTTTTCCCTTATTTTCTTCATCTCTTCTTTCACGTGCCTTTTATATAAATTTGGAGGCATGAAACTAAGTCATCCAAGCCTTGCCAGCAACTCCCATAACCCTTTCCTAAATCAAATCGGTGTCCCTAATTTGATGATGATTCATCCCTTAGTTTTGCTATTTTGTGTCTTTAAGAAGCTTCCTGGTGGAAGGTTGTGATTGATTGTTGAATTCTTAATGAAGAAGGCTGCTGATGTTTGCTAAAGTATGCTGCTCCTTTGCCGAATTTTGAATTGTCTGCCATGTTGCTACTTGCTGCCGTGTTGCTACTTCTCTCCTCTTATGCTAATTTATTTTATACGCTGCCCGGCTGTGTGTTCTGAGCTGTTGCCCCATTTTGCTGAATTATTACATATATATATAGATTGCTGCCCGGAAGAACTGCTGCTGCCCCCTTTTGCTATTACAGACATTCTTACCCGGAAGATACTGCTGCTGCCCGGCTGCTCTCTTGCCAGCCGTGTTGCCGATTTTATTAACCAAAATTAAATCAGTTACATACTAGGTCCATCGATTAATTTTTCACCATAGCCACATCCCGGGGTATACATTTAGCTTAGTATAATTATGAAATTCAATCCTTAAAGTGGAGGATAAGTTGAGCATTCTCATAGTCAAAGCTCATCCATAAAACTTTGGAATTAGATAGTATAGGGCCAATAGATGCTAGCTACTGCACTCCAAACACAATATTTGCCCCATATATCGGTAATAAGTAGAGGTCCATGTTGAACTTTGATTGTCCCAAAGTAAGTAGAACATTGGTGCATAGCCCTTCACATTGCAGAGAGTCCTTGTTTCCTATTGTAACATTAAGATGCTAGGAAGGTGCAATGGAGAACCCTGGGTAATTAGCCAAATGAGTCTGTAAAAAATTATGAGTGGAACTTTTTTTTTGTAAGTATAATTATGAGTGGAACTGCTATCCACCAATATGACCACTGAGTGGCTTGACATGCACCCTTGAAGCCACCGTGTGGAAGGAACAAAATGACCTTCCAGTGCATGGAGAGAAATTATTGGAGTGATTTCTGAAGCAAGAAGTAAGGAATTTGCCTCTTGAAAACGTTCTGAGGGAGAATTTGGGTCAATGGAATTGGCTTCTGAAATTGAGACTAAAATTAGTGTGGACCCTTCTTCCTCAGCCAACATACAAAAAAACTGTGGGAATTTACATCGATGACCTAGTGTAAACCATTTATTACAATTAAAACATAGCTCTCGTTCTCTACATGATGCCATCTCTTTAGGGGCTAATTTTTTTATCGGTAATCTGAGTGTAAAGCTTTGAGGAGAGGGAGTTTTGGGCTGAGTTGTGAAGGTATTAGTGGATGGCTTGGCAAGTGGTGGACGTCGAGAACTAGATTGACCAGCAACCACTTTTTTCTCCACTAGCTTGGCCATGCTGATGGCTTCCAGTAATGACGTGGACTTTTGTAATAGCAGCTCCCACTGTATATCATCTCCCAACCCTGATATAAAGTAGGTTAAAAGATTAGTAGTGGTCAAACCTGACATAAGAGTAGAAAGGGACTTGAAATCGGCCATATAAACTACAACAGTGGTGCTCTGACGAAGCTTATACAAAGTAATGTAAGGTACCGATTTTTAAAATATGGTAATCAGGAGTAATTAAGTTAATATAAATGAATCGAGGTGAAAGGACATAGGAGAAATTGGATTAAAAAGCCTAAAAACTCTGAATTAGCAAAATCGGGAATTGGCATTGTAAACCTTAAAAAATTATGATAATTTTAATTTATTAAACTAATATAATCAAAACTAGGGTTCAAGAATGTAAAAACGTGGCTTAGAATGGTCAAAACGGGTCCCAGACTGCCCGTGCGCGAAGCTCACTAGTTACAGGCCTAACCCGCGCCCGACCCGCGCCCATGGCAGGACCGGGGCGTGAAAAATAGAACATTGTGCCTGAAACACACCTGATGTGCATCTGAGGCGCAATTTTCAGTGTTATGGCACCTGATCAGAGCCTGGTTGGTGCTTGAGTGACAGTCTCGGTATTTAAGCCACGCGTCAACTTTTTCCACCATTTTTCGGTAGAAAAGAGATAAAGGAGAGAGAGAGAACGCAAAGGAGAAGAGAGAGAAGGAGGAGATCGAGGCTCTTTGGTTCGTTTTTGACATAGAGCTAGTTGAGAAAGTTGTAGATCGAGTCGATACAAGTGTATACATATACTGCTCTTTTTTTTGTTGTACTTTTTATTCCATTCCTTTCGGACATTTTTATTCCAATACCCATTTAAGCATATATTTTAAAATACTCATATATTGAGTATGCATATTTATTGATTTTGTGTCCGATTTGGTAGTTTGATGCGGTATTATGTCTTGTGAAAACCCTAACCCCATGCCCCACAGTATGCATATTCTAATTTTTTCGAACTTATTGTTAATTTGTGCATGTATTTGAAGCCATGTGAAAACTTAAGTCCACAAGAATATGAAAATATATATCTGTATCCGCAAGATTATGTCAATATATATCTGTATCCAAAAAGTATGAGAATTATGTAAAGTATATGAAGAAAACTCAACAATTTGTTATAATTGATTATTCGTTCTCAAGGAAGTAAGAACTTTAAATACGAT
The DNA here is from genome assembly GCA_028571085.2 of Nepenthes alata. Taxonomy (NCBI): domain Eukaryota; kingdom Viridiplantae; phylum Streptophyta; class Magnoliopsida; order Caryophyllales; family Nepenthaceae; genus Nepenthes; species Nepenthes alata. Next base: position 6,760 of record JAOVVI020011240.1, on the reverse strand, counting down.
TATGGTGGATTTTTCCTTAATATTAATTAATCATGAAATTGGATCAAGGATTTATACATCAGAGGATGATATTTCCTGATATGCCTTAATATATTATAATAGTATTAAAAAAAATGCCCTGCCATGGGGATTTATGTGACGGACTTTGTATGTTCTTGCCTCTAATAAGAGGTATAAGGCCTTTCAATTGTGTGGAGTGAACACAATCCATTTTCTCGATGTCTACTCCGTTAACTGGTAAGGCCTACTAGCACTATTCTCTAAATATGAATGAAGTTTCTGCATGTTTTAAAACTAAATGAATCAAAAGTAAAATAAGAAATTTAAATGCAATATCTGTATCCAAAGAAAATTAAAAACAAGATATAAAAGTTAAATGTATTCTAGAAATATTTTTGATCATATTTTATGTTTATGCATCAATATTATGATCTCATTCTATTTTCTCGATTTATTTTACAGTATAATGCATTATTTTAGTTATATATTCTACCTTACAGAGTATTCGACTCTCTCCTTACTTTTTTTTGCCTTCAAATAAGCACAAATTTAAGTCCAATGAGGAGGACTAGAATTCGTGAGTTAAGCTAGACTTGGAAGATGATTTTTGTAAATTTATTCATAAGTATTGAGGACTTGTACACTTTTTGGATGGATATGTTGATGTATTTTGTTTATATTGATGATATTCCAATTAGTTTAGTTATCGCTGTGTACAAATGATTGTATGTGATTCCGCAGGTTATTACGGTTTGATTTAAAGTACCTAATGGTATCTCTATGTGTCGACGTTGTATCTGGAGATACGACATTGGAGAAACGTATTAGAATTTGTGTCTTTTGGATCCTGTGTGTTTGTTAGTGTGACATGTGTATATTTGCACAGGTTAAATTGTAAAGGTTTATATTTAGTTTGATGGACATTTTACAGGCGGAACCCTATCGGATCCCACTTAGAATTTGGCACATCACAAGTGATATTAGATAAGGAAATATCTTAAGTTTGATTTGAATCTTATGCGAAAGTTTAGATTAAAATAAGATAGATTGAATAAGTAGATAAAGGTATAGAATGATTTGTTAGATCGGATAATTCTAGTTATCCTAGTTAGTGTCTTAATTAAGTTATGTTAATTTACTTATGCTTGGATTAAGTTAAGATTAGTTGGTTATATTTGACCGCATAGTATATAGTGTATTGGTTAGTATTCAAGTTAAATTGTGATCTAACCTGAATTGTTTTTATTTCGGAGAGAGTATTAGCAATGGCACATTAACGAATAACTACGTGTGCTGGTGGCCAATAGCATGATCGAGAGGTGGAGTATTTGAATATTCTTGGAAGGATAGCAAATTTTATGGAGGCTATGGGGTAGCGAAACTTAGCTCCAATTCCAGTTCAAGCTCCTAACAATCCCAGGGTAACAGCTTATGACCGTTTTACAAATAAACGTGTGCCTGAGTTCTAAGGAGAGTCGAATCCACTAAAAGCAGAAAGTTGGATTTGGATGCTCAAAAATGTATTTGCAGTCATTAGATGTCCCGAAAGAGATAAAGTGTTATTTGCTTCTTATCGGCTGGAAGGCAAGGCCGATTATTGGTGAAAAATAAAGAATAGAGTTTTAGGAGTGCCCGAAGATAAAATTTCTTAGGACATGTTTGAAGAGGCCTTTATGGACAAATATTTTCTCGACAATCTTCGGGAATAGAAGGAGGAATAGTTCATTCGGCTAAGACAAGGGGATCGTACGGTGGCTGAATATGAATCAAAATTTACTAAGTTGCCATATTATACACCTTACATGGTGGACGAGGAAGTGAGGAAGGTAAGAAGATTTCAATAGGGTTTAAGGTGTGAAATTAAAAAGAAACTATCGACATTAAAGTTATGGACCTACAAGGAGGTATTAGATCGGGCACAAATTTTGAGAAGGAGCTTAGAGATGATGAATATTTTAACAAGAGATCAGCAAATCGATGAGAGTCAGGGGCAAGCTCTAGTTTGAGAGCAGAAAGACCGGCTAAAAAGCTAAATTGGAGGATAAGGGAAAGGATAGTGTAGAAATTTAGAGAGTGTCGAGTCCACAGATAGTAACACCTACCTGTTCTTATTGTGAAAAATTGCATCCAAGAAAGCCTTGTTATAAATCGACGGGAGCTAGTATTAAATGTGGTCAACAGGGTCATTTGTTCAATGATTGCCCCAATTCTAAGAAGCCGATGGCTCTGAAGTCTACAGTTTTAGGCAAGGCATTTGCAGTTAAGGTACAGAATTCAGAGATAGCACCAAATGTGGTCGAAGGTAAATTTAATCTTTAACTTTGGAATGCTTTAGTTTATGTATTATATTTTGAATTTGGAGTTTATGTTTCCAGTTGTGTTTCCAAGTTATGTGTAATTTGAGGATCCTAGATTTTGCTTTTGGAATTTTTCTTCGGTCAATGAATATTATATTAAAAATAAATGATTAATCAGAATAGCACAGTAAAAGTGTGTGTGGGCCCATAACTTTCATAGATCTCAGGTTATGATTGAGGCTTAAAGAGAATAATCATATTTACAATATAGGTATTTATGAATTAGCTGATAAGGTTGCCCGTTTCTTGTCGAATTGGATCATGTGTTCAAGGAATAAGTTAACTCGTCGGTATGCCAACGAGATGATAAGTTTGCTAAGTATTGGTGATGATTTGAAACTGTGCCGAAATGTTTTATGCAATAGCTTCGATTGTGTTTCCTAATTTAATTATAATCTGAGGATTATGGATTTTGTCTTAGATAAATCGATATATTTGGAATTTTTTTTAGGTTTGTAACTATCATGTAACATAGGTATCCGATAGGAATCAATGGATATGAACTACAAGAGGATATTTAGTGTATAAATAAATGATTAATCAAATTAGCGTAACAGAAGCATGTGACCCATAGCCCATAGATTTCAGAATAAGATTGAGGTTCCAAGTGAATGATCATTTTTTAGGCTTAGGATGAATCGAACCAAGACTTTGTTAATCTGTTTAAGATTTTATAATAAGTTGGAGAGGTGGTTAATAAATTGGCTTGCCTTCAAATTTGGTGAATTATTATGTCTCCTATGTATCAATGATTGAGGAAGTGAGTATGTGATTAAGTTGAGCAGTTGTAGGAGATTAAGAATTCATCTTATAATAAGGTTTCAATTTAGATTTCAGATAGAAGTATTAGGTATTGGAATTCAGGATAATTCAATTTGGATAAGACTTTCTAGGAAAATCATTTCATTAAAAAAGTAGCTTGGGAATGCGAAAAGGAAATCTGGAAGGATTATCCCCAATTGTTGAATTTTAAGCATCGTAAAAATTTTGAAGACGAAATTTCTATAAGTAGGGGGGAGTTGTAAGGTACCGATTTTTAAAATGTAGTAATTAGAAATAATTAAGTTAATATAAATGAATTGAGGTCAAAGGACATGGGAAAAATTGGATTGAAAAACCCAAAGACCCCGAATTGATAAAATCGAGAACCGGCATTGTAAACCTTGAAAAGTTAATCCGTAAATAAGATTCGAGACTTAAATTATGATAATTATGATTTATTAAACTAATATAATTAAAATTAAGGTCCAATAATATAAAAAATTGGGTTAAAAAGGTCGAAAGAGGTCCTGGATGGCCCGTGCATGAAGCTGGCTCGATGCAAGCCTAACTTATGCTCGACCCGTGCCTGCGGTGCGATAGGGGCACGAAAAATAGAATGCCACCCCCGAAGCACCCCAATGTGCACCCGAGGCATGATTTCCAGTGTTGTGGCGCCTGATCAGCGCCCGATTGGCACTCGAGTGCAAATTTGGGTATTTAGCTCGCACGTCAACTTTTTCCACCATTTTTTGGTAGAAAAGAGTGAGAGGAGAGAGAGAGAGAGAGAGAACGTGAATGAGAAGAGGAAAAGGAGGAGATCGAGACACCTGAGTTCGTTTCCCTCTTGGAGTTAGTTGACGAAATTATAGATCAAGTTGAGACAAGTGCACCATATACTTTTCTTTCTCTTGTTACACTTTTTATTTCATTCCTTTCGGATATTTTTATTTTGATACTTGTTTAAGAATGTATTTTAAAATATCCATATATTGAGCATGCATATTTGTTGATTTTGTATTCGATTTGATAGTTTGATGCGGTATTAAGTTTTGTGAAAACCCTAACCCCACATCCTACTATTCCGCCCAATTATTTTGGAAATTATGCATGATTTGACCTTAAAAAATTGGAACCCTAGCTTATGAACGTAATTATTTGATATTTATTCACATATATTTTGTAGATGTTATTTTACCTGTATTAGAAATTATATTGGATGCTTTTGTGAAGAGATTTATTGTTCGAAAGCTGTAAAGTTTTATTTGGCTCAACGTAGTAAGAATTTTCTAATTTTTCCAAACTTATTATTAATTTGTACATGTATTTGAAGTCATGTGAAAACTTAAATCCACAAGAATATTGAAATATATATCCGTATCCGCAAGATTATGTCAATATGTATCTGTATCTAAAAAATATGAGAATGATGCAAAGTATATGAAAGAAACTCCACAATTTGTTATGTTTGATGATTCATTCTCCAGGAAGTAAAAACTTTGTATAAGAATATGGTGAATTTTTCTTTAAGAATAAGTAACCAAGAAATACCAAGGATTTCTACATCAGAGGATGATATTCCCTGGCATACCTTAGAATATTACAGTGGTGATGAAAATGCCCTGTCGTAGGGGCTTATGTGACGGACTCTGTATGTTCTGGCCTCTAATAAGAGATATAAGGTCTTTCGATTGTGTGGAGTGAATACAATCTATTTTCTCGATGTCTACTCGGTTAGTTGGTAAGGTCTACTAACTCTAATCCCTAAATATGAATAAAATTTTTGTATGTTTTAAAACTAAAGGAATCAGAAGTAAAGTAAGAAATTTAAATGTAATATCTGTATCCAAAGAAAATCAGAAACAAGATATGAAGTTAAATGTAGTCCAAAAATATTTTTGATCATATTTTATATTTATGCATCAGTATTATGATCCCATCCTATTCCCTCGATTTATTTTAAAGTATAATGCATTGTTTTTGTTATATATTATACATTGCTGAACATTCGACTCACTCCTTACTATTTTCTTGCTTTCAAATGAGCATAAACTTAAGCCCAATGAGGAGTAGTGGAGTTCGTGGGTTAAGCTAGACTTGGAGGATAATTTTTGTGAATTTGTTTATATGTATGGATGACTTGTATACTTTTTGGATGGATATGTTAGATGTATTTTGTTTATATTGATGATATTCCAATGAGATTAATTTTTGCTGTGTATGGATGAATGTATGCGATTCCACAGGTTATTACGGTTTGATTTATGATACTTAGTGGCATCTCTATATGTTGACGTTGTATCCAGAGATACGACGTTAGAGCCATGCATTAGACTTTGTAGCTTTTGGATCCTGTGTGTTTGTTATTGTGATATGTGTATATTTGTGCAGGTAAAATTGTATAGGTTTGTATTTAATTTGACGGATATTTTGCAGGCGTGACCTTACTAGATTCCGATTAGAATATGGTTCGTCACAAGTAGCTTCGTAATTCAAGGAGGAAGAACGTCAAAATCAAAGCTCAAGATCTCTGGTGAAAATTTTCCATGTTGAAAGCTATCGAGTGGCATGTATCCGTTGATACCATTGGGGTGCAGCCCCGGACATGTAGAAGGTAGCAATGATTAAATTATGTTCTGGTGGAGTGCCATGGTATAGGAAAAAGCGTTTGATCTGAAATAACAAGCCAATAATATTGTTTCCAGAATAGGAATTTTGAGTTGTGTAAATGAAGGTGAAAAGCGATTTGTACATCTGGTGAATGGAGCATGACTGGTGGGGTTTGAGTTGGGTTGGGTAAAAGATCAGAGGATGCAACTGTGAATGATGAGGGAGTGGAAAGTAAAGGAGGTTTGGCTGATGACAAGGTTAGGCATTCGATTCGGGATAGCGGGTGAAGGATTTCGATGAAGAATTGCTGGATTTGTTTTTTGGTGGAAGCATTGGAGGTGATACCTGCTGCATGTTGCTGTACAATCACCGTGACCTCTTGCAACTCCTTTGAAATCTCAGCGATGGAGTCTTTGAGAACTTTGTATCGCGTCATCATACCTTCCGCCACATCTCAATGAGAGCATTAAATGATGCAATCTAGCTTGCGACCTTGCACAGTCTGGATATCCAAAGGAGATGAAGAAGAGAGAGGCATTCTGGGGCGCCTGTTAGAGTGAATAGAGGCACAGAATGAGAGAGTGAGAGAGAGTGATAATGAGAAAAGACAGAGGTAAGCAGAAGAATCGAGAAGGAAAAGAAAATATCTCTTATTTCTCCAACTGCACAGTAACTACTTAAAGTAAAAACTCAACAGAATTAGTTAGGAAGCAATTGACTGCCAACCAAATCGAAAAAAGAAATAAAAGAAAAAAGCAGAACATTGTGAGCGGTTATAACAAAAATACCGTATTTAATAGCACTATAATATATGTAACACATATAATCAACCATAATAATCTAGTAGTTATATGTAATTAAATGTAGTCTCGAAATTTGCGGGATTGTTGAGTTTTCCTAGCACTTTTTATTGTAGCCAGATAGACTAATGACGCCTCCTCTGCTGGATCAATAAGGCCCGTAACACAAATATCATATATTTTAGTTAGAGAAATCTCTATCTCTCTGTGTAATACTGGATTGAAGCTCCCTAT
>JAOVVI020011239.1:0-12730 GCA_028571085.2 Nepenthes alata | reverse complement strand
AGAGGAGGGAAGGTCTGACAGTGTTTCCATCCATCCATGCCGAGGAGGGCTGGAGATAGAGATCAGTGCTGGCTGCCAAGAAGATGGGTTCGCGCTCTCGAGAGTTCTCAAGGCAATAGATGGAGGAGGAGCTGTTCATGTTGTCAGCTGCGTTTCACACAAAGTAAACCATAGGCTCTTTCACAAAATCCGCTGTGAGGTATTGTGAACAATAAACAGACATTTCTTAATTAGACTTCATATTTTGGTCACCAAGTTAGAGTTGTTAAAATGGTATGGTTATTATTATGTGATTAAGCGGTCACAAATTATAATTATAGTTGTAATTTTTTACAAAATATAGTATCAGTTTGCATGTAATAAATTTGAAGTAGTTTTTGACTCTTATTTAAATTTACATATAATAGAAATTTGGACTATACCTTTTCTTCTTGCAAAATTAATCTTCTTTTTTCCTAGAATAATTAGGACTAAATTGAGAATTACTTCTCAAATATAATTTGAGGAAAATGGAGTAAGTATAAGTAATTAGTTATGATAGAAAATTAGCAAACATATTTTGAATAGTAAATACAACATGAAACATACTCATGTACTATAAAAAAAAGGTTTAACATCATTATTGATTTGCTTTCTCCACATATAAATAAGCACTTCTCTAAAAAATATTCTTAGTATGTATTGTAATAATCCTCTTAATATATAATCATTGGCTTTTTTTACAATCTCTCAAAATTAACAACGCATAATTTTTTTAAAAATGTGATCACTTTATGTGGGTATGTGTAAGAAGTGGAGGAAGGAGGTGGTCACCAACATCAAATGGTAATATGTCGATTCTCAGGTGGAGGTGATAACCAAGGTAACTATATCAAACCTCAAACCAATTCTTTTGATACCCTGTTTTACTCTTTCTGTATCATAAATAGGATCAATTTAAAGGAAATAGTCTCATTTTCATACTACTATAAGAGATAAATAAAATGATTTTATTAGTAAAATAGATAAAATAACATTTAAATTATGTCAAATCTCTTACTCAATTGTATTTTATGGAACCTTTTTATGTATGACATAGCATAAAGTTGATCATAAGCAAAATTCTCTTCAAATGAATTAGCATATATTCTATATTGGGCATATACAACTATTAGAATAAAGGCACATTGGTTTATGAATTTCATATTGTAGAAAAAGTCATCATCTATAAAAAGACTATTAATTATTTTGTCCAATAATTGATAGCTTCACTAATCTTAGACATCCATCCAAATCGATATTTCAATAAGTTATAATCCTTTGATCAGACATATATCTATATCTGTATTAAGGACATCAGGGTATAGTACGGATTGAATATGTAACTCGAAATGAACTCATCCGATAAAAATTGCCTTCGTTGCAGGTAAATGACATGGAATGCATTGATCTAGCTCAGCTTCAAAGGAGATTAACTGACCTTGTTTGTCCAAATGCTTTATAGTCACCTCTATCTGCTATTTTCCATCAATTGTTGAGGACTTGGATCTTTTTGGTACTAAACATTTGCATTTTGGCATCTTTGTTTACTTTCTCTAAATTTTACGTGGGCAATGTATGAAAAATCAAGCACTGTCTTCCCATAGGTAAGACTATCATGATCCCATGTTATGTCCATCATGAATTAATGGTGTACATTTCTGTATCGAATAGACTAGCTTAATAATGATTACCTTATCTGATAGCCATCTATAGTTTTAATTATAATAGTAATGGCAAGAGATGTTTATGGATTCAAATTATAAAAATGACATTCTATATAATATAAAAAAGGTTGTGTTCAATAGATATAAAATAGTTTAATCTTTATTCCTTAGATCACACGTGTAATTGAATCTTTGTACACAAAAAAGCTCCTAATTAATTTTGACAATAAATATTTGCCCTATTTTCTACTAGATGTGCTGATCAAGTACTAGATTTCCTAGAGTTTATACTCACTTTTCATACTATATTCAACATTACTCGATCATGTATGGGCATTTATCATCTATAACTCACTTTATTAGTTACTCTTATTGTTGAGTATGTATTTATATATGAGTCAAAAAAACGTCACATGAAAATTTAAAGAAAGTAACAGTAAATTATAAATATTCATTAGCTATAACTAAATTTAGGCTTTTAAATTTTAATGATATTTAATATATATGAAGAAGTCATGCATGAAAGATGTAGCAACATTTCCTCTTGAGATCTCCGAAAATCTGACAATACTTCTTCTTCTTCCCCTCCTTTGGATTGGAGTTAAGCTCACATCACTTATGAAATAGATTAGTATCATATGCCAATGAGAACGTTGTCGAAGCTTGTAGTTAATAAACTTGGATAAGTTTAGCAAATCTCTTTTATTGATACGTAAATTTGTATAAATTAATAAAAACGTTATCTACTTATTAATCTCATGTGCTATACATGTAGTGGAGATCAAAAGAATCATTCAACAAAGCCACCCAAAAATGACAAAATTGAGAGTCACTCTCCTGATCCATTTGAGATATTTTTTTGTAGCTCTTGCCTCTCTCACGGAACTCTTATGACAATATCTTTATGAAAATCAAGGCTAATGCATGCCTCGCAATCCACTTGTCCAACCACTTTGCAACTTAAAAATAAACCAAATCATTAAAAAAGGAAATAAAAATTTAGAAGTATATGACATGTAAATCCAAAGAAAGATAAAAGAAGAGGAAGAAGGAAGAAAAGCACACCTGCATATGCATACAACTAGCTGGCTGGCTAGAAGGTACATATCAATTAGTTGGCTTGAACACCACTTGTGTGTTTTTGAATGCTAATTCAATTAGTATATGTAAGATAATGAACTGTTGGCCTGGACACGTAAAATAATTAATCAAGAAGATTCTCTTTCACGAGTAAATCAATGTGTTGAATGATCTTAAGAGATTTTACTAGAAGATAGACTTTGAAAACTTTGGTCTTCAAGAAACAAAGGGAGATTAGCATTAACATGGAGCTTGACGTAAGCTTGAGCAGAATGCTAAAAGAATGTTAGCCCTTGACTACCACTTGAATAGCGGTCGAACGGCATTGATACTTGACCTGTGCTCGAGCATCCATCGAATGTCACTGTAATTTGTCGAACACCATACAGAAATAGAATGCAGAAAAGCAAAGGTAAAGGATTATCATACAAGTGATTTCATTCAGCTGAGTGAAAGGCAAGAGAGAGAGGAAGAAAGAATAGAAAGATGAATAATAGATTAGTGTTATCTGATAAATTATAATATCACTTGTTTCCGATATCAAATTTTGTGTATTTTATCTTTTCATTTGAATCATATGTGACTGATTTTTACACTTTATCACACATAATAAAAAATAAATAAAATTTTGCGTCAGAATATATGTTTAGAAGACATTTAAAAAATAATCTTACAATATTGTTCTTATTAATGTCTACTGAGAGACTTTAGCATCTTAACGATAAGCCGGCATATGAAAGCTACCCTTCATTTTGTCGACCTTTACATATAAACAAGATCCTCCAATCCCTCTCATAACCCAATGGCTTCATCACCAAACACCTTCCTCCAAAACCAAATACTGCCTGCCCACGGGAACACCACCACCTTCGGGCAGCCCAATGAGAGCAAGATCTTCCTAAGGAGGCCGAAGAAACTTCGAGCACAACACCTAGGTGGGAAGAAAAAGCCGTTTCTGGTTAAAATTGCAATATTCTTACGTACTAAAGAGGCTGAAAAAATTCTACAAGTCTACAATCACGGAAATCTTCGATACGAGAACATGGCCGGAAGATTTTCAACAAAGAGTTCTCTTCGAGACATCATTGGCGGTGCCGGTCATGGGCGTCTCATTCTATAGCTGCGCAGGGGTGGTCATTTGTATGACAGAAGATGATGATTTTAGTTAGTTTTTAGGTTTAAAATTAACTGAGTGTTACTGCAGTGAATTTCATGCAGTTGGGATCCATGGCATCTGTTGGTATTTTTGTTATTAGAGGTTGTTTTGAGAGGAAATTAAGAAATTGTGGTGCAAGTTTTCCAAGTATTTAGAGTGCATTTGATCGTATGTACTCAAAGAATTAAATTTAAATATTTTATTATTCAGTTATGAACAGAATATGTTTTATTAGACAAATTTTAAGTTTCTCATTTTCTTCCCTTTGACACTTGTTATTCGCTCTATGGTTGTTGTCACTGCCACCACTTATCTTAATTTCGATTTATATATTTTTCAAGTTCAAAAAATTATTATTTTTTTAAAAAATATTAAATGATATGATAAATATGATTTGACCGCTAAGAGATATGTTAAAAATTTATTCCATGATTTCTCATTTTATTCATCCTAATTTTTTTTCTTATCCAGTCATAGCTTACCTTTTGGCTTGTATATATTATTCTGAACATCAACGACCATTATTTCATAAATTAATATACTCATCTCTCATCCAATACATCTCTCATCCAATGATATCGCACATCAATATTCATTGTCTGGAGTGGAGTTAGGAGTTCTTGCAGAGATGAATGTCATTCTGACTGTCACAAAGTATTGCATACTTTTCTTGTCTAAGGTCCAATTCCTAAATGAACCTCTTCATCCACAACATCTCATTCAAGGCAATATACTCGACTTCAGTAGTGGAAAGAGCGACACTTTTTTAACTTGGACTGCCAGGAGACTGCTCATCCTACAAATTTCACTAAGTATCCAGAAGTGGACTTACGACTGTCAACGTCTCCAGCCATATCAGTATCTGAGTAGCCCACCAACTCAGGCTTGTCACTTCTAATATACAAGCACCTCTTGAAAGTTCCTCGGATGTATCTCAGAATCCACTTTACTGCAAACAATTCCTCCTTCCTTGTATAGGACAGAAACCGGCTGACTATGCCAACAGCATGTGCTATGTCCGGCTTAGTGCATATTAGGGCATACATGAGGCTTCCTACGGCTAATGAGTAGGAAATGCCTCTCATGTATGTCTTCTCTTCGTCCGAAGATGGACACTGGCGACTGCTTAACCTGTGGGGATTTGCCAGTGGAGTGCCGACAGGCTTGGACTTGTCCATGTTAAAGCGTTGGAGCATCTTTTCAAAATAATTTTCTTGAGACAACCATAGTCTCCCTACCTCCCAGTCGCGAATGATTCTGACACCAAGAATTTGCTTCACCAGTCCGAGGTCTTTCATGGCCAAGGATTGCCTAAGTTGCCCCTTCAACTTCTTTATCCGAGCAGCATTTTGTCCAACAATCAACATGTCGTCTACGTACAGGAGAATGATAAAAAAATCATCTTCGAAAAATCCCTATGTGAATACATAGTGATCAAAAGTAGTCCGCCGGTACCCTTGATTGACCATGACCGACTCAAACTTCTTGTACCACTATCACGGAACCAGTTGCTTCTTTCCTTTAGCCTTTAACCCTTCCGGCTGCTCCATATAAATTTCTTCATCAAGTTCACCATGAAGAAAAGATGTCCGAACGTCCATCTGCTCCACTTCCAGGTTCTGGGCAGCTGCCAATCCCAGAACTACCCTTATGGAAGACATCTTCACCACTTATGCACAAATCTCATCAAAATTAACTATCTTTCGTTGACTCAAGTCTTTCATCACTAGTCGTGCCTTATATCTCGGCTGCATAGCGTCTTCGGGCATCTTTAGTCGAAAGACCCACTTGTTCTTTAAGGCTCTCTTCCCCTTAGGAAGATTGATCAAGTCAAATGTGTGATTTTCATGGAGATGACACATCTCATCTTTCATGGCTTCCAGCAACTTCTCATTGTTCTCATCCTCCATAGCCTCTTCAAAAGTTTCAGGCTCTCCGGCATCAATGAGCATAACATACTCACTGGGCAACAGATGGACGGACGACCATCTATTTCGTGAGGATCGTCTGACAGGTAGATCCTCAGCCGGTTGAGGGATGACTTCATCCTGGTCTTCATCAGGAGTTATTATTTCCTCTCCATTGCAATCGACCGCCTCAGGACCATTATCCCCGTCTTCCTGAGATACTGGACGGACAACATTGACACTCACTTTGCCCGTCCACTCGCCATCACACTTGGCTTTTCTGCCAATATCCTTGATCGTTTCATCTTCAGCGAAGGATACGTCCCTTATCCGGACAAGTCTTCTTCCAACTGGATCATAAAATCTATATCCCAACTCATCTTTCCCGTAGCCCAAAAAGATGCACTGTATCATCTTTGGCTCCAACTTTATCATTTCATCTCTTGGAACATGGATAAAAGCTTTACATCCAAATACCGGCATATGATCATAAGATGGCTCCTTATTCGACCATATCTTCTCTGATACTTTACCCTTCAAGGGTTTACTGGGCGACCTATTTATGATGTCAGCCGCTGTCTTCAGTGCTTCGGCCCAGAAGTGTCCGGAGCACTCAGCTTCGGAAAGCATATACCGTACTCTTTCTAGAAGTGTATGGTTCATCCGCTCAACCACTCCGTTTAACTGCGGCATCTTTGGAGGTGTCTTCTGATACCTAATACCATGTGACCGGCAATAGGCATCAAAGGACCCTATGTATTCGTCGTCCTTGTCGCTTCAGACAATCATCATTTTCTTCCCCGTCTGTAGCTTAACAAGGGCGTGAAATTCTTCAAATACACTGAGAACCTGGTCCTTGGTTTTAAATGGATAGACCCACAGTTTTTTAGAACAATCATCAATGAAAGAGACAAAATATTGAGCTCCACCGAATGACTTTTCTTTAAATGGTCAACACACATATGTGTGGATGAGCTAAAGCAGTTCTTCCTTTGGGGCGGACAAGTCTCCATAAAATGAGACTCTCCTTTGTTTGCCGGCCAAGCAGTGAGGACACGTCCTTAATCCGTCCTCCTTCACTCCGGCAATAAGGCCCTTCCTGGCCAGATGATTTAGTCCGCGTTCACTCATGTGACACAACCTCCTGTGCCACAAGTTCTCGATTTCCTTGCTGGTAGCAGAATTTATATCTCCGACCGTTGTGAACGCCTTCATGATGTACAGGCCGGAGCACCTATTCCCTCTTGCCACTACGAGAGAACCTCTAGTAAGTTTTCACTCACCTTCACAGAAGGTGCTACAATAATCTTCATCATCCAACCGACTAGCTGAGATGATATTGAGCCTGATGTCAGGAACGTGTCAAACGTCCTTTAACATCAACTTCGTCCCGTTATTGGTGATCAGCACAACGTCACCCTTGTCAATAATTTGGGATGTTCCTTCATTGCCCATCCTTATCACTCCAAAGTTTCCTGGAGTATAGGATGTGAACAACCCCCTTTTTGAAGTGGCGTGCAAGGTGGCACCAGAATTAATCACCCAGCCGGACTCCTCGTCCGTTAGGTTTGCCACGTTTTCTTCACATGTCACCTAGAGATCGCCTCCTGTGACCATTGAGACAAAAAACTTGTCCTCACTTTGTCCCTTTTCTCCTTTCTCTTTCTCGGCGTTCTTGCGCTTTCACTTGAAATACTACTTCTTGATGTGGCCCTTTTTGCCACAATAATGGCACTCAAGGTTTTGATACCTTGAACGAGATTTGTTGCGTCCCTTCTCTCCAGACTTCTGGCTTTGACCTCTACTCCGTCCCCTAGATTCGGTCACAAGCACTTCACTATGAGAAGACGTTGAAATCCCTTGTGACCGCTTTAACTCAATCATGAGTAAGGAGGCAATGACCTCATCTAGTTTGAGAGTGTCTTTTCCAAACAGCAATGTGGTGACAATATGGTCATAAGAAGCTGGTAGAGAGGCCAGTAGTACCAATGCCTTATCCTCCTCCTTGATTATTTCATCAAGGGCGGACATCTATGTTACAATCCGATTAAAGTCGTCCAAATACTTCTCAAAGCTGCCACCTTCTGACAACTGCAGGCCATAGAACTGTTTCTTTATATGAAGACTGGTTGTCATGGATTTGGACTTAAATCGGCTTTTAAGCTTTTCTAGCACCTCCGTTGGATCAGTCAAGCCAAGGACCTCCTGGAGCGTGTTGTCCGCCAGGCATAGTTTGATAGTGCAATTGGCAAGGTTTCGTATATCTTGCCAGTCCTCCTCTGATAGGCTTTCTGGCTTATTTTCCTTCTTCTTCAGTGCTTTGATCGTTTCTTCTCTAGTCAAGATATTCTTCACCCTTTCCTGCCAGAGGATAAAGTTGCTCTACCCATTAAACTGTTCTACACTGAATGGTAAGTTCTTTGAGGATGATGACGACATTCAGACAGAATTGTCAACCGATATCTTTGATACCACTTGTTGGTGAACAGCGGGTGGCCTACAGACCACTCTTCTAGAATAATTCTTCTGTTGGCCGGAATGGACGGCCAACTGATAAAACACACAAGCACTGTGAAGTAGAGGCAAGAGAAGAAAAATGAATACCAAATTTTACGTAAAAAATCCATCTGAAATAAGGAAAAAACTACGGGACACGAAATCTACAAAGAATCACTAAATATGAAAAAAATTACAGAATGCGAAAATAAGAACAGAGTAAAAGTAAACAAAGGCCCTCACACTTTATTTTCACTCACAGCTCTCTATCTTTTCACTTTCACTCCTTTGTTACACTCTTTCTCAACTTATCCGGTGTCTTCGCCTTTTTCTTGTTCTCCTATATTGTATGCACTTCTATATATATACATAAAAAGTGTACATATATATATATACACGCCCTTCACCATATCCCAGTTTGGTGGTTGGTGCTCAACTGAGTGTTACTGCAGTGAATTTCATGCAGTTGGAATCCATGGCATATGTTGGTATTTTTGTTATTTGAGGTTGTTTTGAGACGAAATTAAGAAAATGTGGTGCAAGTTTTTCAGGTATTTAGAGAGCATTTGATCTTATGTACTCATAGAATTAAATTTAAATGTTTTATTATTCAGTTATGAAAAGAATATCTTTTATTTGACAAATTTTAAGCTTCTCCTTCTTTTCTCTTTAACACTTGTTATTCGCTCTAGGGTTATTGTCACTACCATCACTTATCTTAACTTCGATTTACATATTCCTCAAGTTCAAAAAATTATTATTTTTTTAAATTTTTTAAAAAAGTTATTAAATGATATGATAAATATGATTTGACCGCTAAGAGATATGTTAAAAATATATTCCATGATTTATCATTTTATTCATCCTAATTTTTTTCTTATCCAGTCATAGCTTACCTTTTGGCTTGTATATATTATTCTGAACCTCAACGACCCTTATTTCATAAATTAATATACTCATCTTATAAATTATTTATTGTTAATTTAATTCTCCTATTGATCATTAAAAAAATAATTTGACGATATTAGCCCAATCTACGATACGGTATCATGATTTAAATTTATTTTATGACTAAAATGATTAAATAAAGGAGGAGATGATGGTGACTGCTCCATGTCCAACTAATGGCATCGATTATTAAATAGGGTTTTTCATAATCAAAGGGAAGTTTCCGATGATATTCTCCTTGATGCTGTAGAATTTGCTGCTGGTCTTCTCTTTCCCACTAGCTATTTGATCGTTGATATCCACACGTACGGTCCAATCTTTTGGTTAGTCAAACCTAATACATTTAAAAGATTATTAGAATTAACCTTAGGAAACTACGCTGCATAAGAACCGATTGTTGGCCACTTTAGGATCTGTGTGAATTGTGTGTACGAATATTATATAAAAGATATATATATCTAAATGGCTAAAATTTCTTTATCGATTCTATAAACTTCCATAAAATTATAAATCTATGACATTCTTTGAGACCATTTGTATATCACATATTAGATAACGAGAAGGATACATTCTTTAGGTGGGCTTTGGCACTGATATGTCCGGTACGAACGTGAGCTAATAGAAACGATGTCCAACCGACAAGAAAGCCCAACTAGGCGATGGGGCCCAAGAGGCTTCCTGCAAAGCCCAACACCGTGAAAAGGATCTTGGGCTAGACAGGCTGCACCAATGCCCATTAGACACCACTCGACACGTGCCCAATCACAATCCATCTATTCTTCCCCCAAGACAACTATAAACTGACAGCATAGGAAGCGCCGGCCCAATAAATGTCAGAAAATTGTGTATAAAGTTAACTCTCACAAGTTGCAGCACCCGTCGCCCTATAGTGCCTCAGCCAATCTCAGCGAAAGACGTCCAGGCCTTTGCTGACCATGCCCGACAATGGTTCCCTCGCCACTATAATGCGACAACTGATATCGTTGGGCATTAACAGTGCTCAGCGGCCGGCGAACCTGGGCAAGACATTTGTCCCAAGTTCCCACGCCAAAAGCCTCCTCCACGGAGCTTTATAAATACCTTCTCCTATGTTGAAGAAGGGGTTTCATCATCCAAGATCACTCAAAGCATCCCAAAGCTATCTCAAGCTAAACTTCGAACCATAATGTGAGGAGAAGTAGCCCACTCTCTTCCTTCCGAAACTGTCGCTCTAATTCGACGATCTTTGTGAGCCATTCTCCAAAGTGTTGAAAAGGAGTCAAAGCCTCCTCTAATCCTCACTTGCACCCCTTGCATACAATCATTCGTGCATTCCACGTCATATTTACTTTCACACCTACATCTTTTCATTATCTAAGAAAGATTTCTAATTTGAGCGTTAGAGAATATACGGTAGCAATATTGTTCGTCATCCTCTGACCTCTTATTTGTAATTTGTAGTGCACAGGACCCAAGTTGGGAGACGTGGAGATCGGACCCTTTCAAGTTTGATGCGACACGAGAAATTCGAAGGCTCCATAATATACACGAGAACCCAAACCTAAGGACGTATCATAGGCGCCATCTGTGAGAACGACAGTAAAGTCTAACCATCTATTACCACATCCCCTCTCCAAGTCAGAAGATGGTCAACACCAAAGCATAACCAAGGACAACATCGACGGATACTGCCGCCCATGGTAATGATCCCATGGTGGGTAGCCGTACTTCCGAGCAACCCGAGCCTGACGTGCGCAAGCTAGCTGCCAACGTGAATAAGATGAAGCAGATGCTTCAAATACTATGCACTTGAATTGGCGCATAATAGATGGGAGCTCCTCTATCGGGACCCCAAGCATCAACTTCTAGACGAAGGGGCCATGGGCTAAGGTTCCCCACTACAAGAACAACAAGACTTGACGACACCACGGCCCAAGCGGGCTCAGGTAGTAGAACCTAGGCATCAGCGCGGAGCCTCCCAATCAGGGAAGTGCCAGAGGAAATCCAGGAGTGTCAGAATCACAGTAACTCCCAAAGTGACAAGTGCCCGTGACCTGAGGGGAGGGCTCATGTAGTATGCGGCCACCCTGTGCCGACAGTTGCAACTGCCTACACGCCCCCAGGAGAATTTCGAGCTCAAAAACATCATCAATGCCTAGAGTAGCGGATCCTCTCATCGGATGGAGGAGAAAGTGGAGAAAATATGGAAGCATGTGTTCAAGGGGAGGCCGGCCAACAAGCGCTCCCCTCGAGAAGGTCGCCGTTCACCATGGACATTAGGACGTAGCCGCTCCCCCTCAAATTCAAGATTCCGACGCTGGATATGTATGGCAGAAGTATGGATCTGATGGATCACCTGGATTACTTCCGGACACTGTTGACCTTCCACGGGGTAAGCGAGGCCACCATGTGCCAGTACTTCCCCCTGACACTCAAGGGGACGCAAGACTCTTGTTCTATAGCCTCCAACCAAACTCCATTTGATCATTCGATAAGCTCACCAATTGCTTCCTGTGCCAGTTCGCCTCTAGTCGAAAAGAGAATAAACAGCATTGACACCTTGTCCACCTTTGCCAGAAACCTGAAGAGAGCTTGAAGCGGTTCCTAAATCGATTCACCATTGAGGCCCACCAAATCCCCGAGCTCTCCAACGAGATGAAGCCGAGTGCCTTCATCGCCACGTTGGTGGCTAGAAAGTTCTTCCAGCTGCTAGCGCATCAATGCCCCCAAACCTTCCAGGAAGTAGAGGCCATTGCTCGGGCCTACATTGCGGCCGATGAGGCTAACATAGCAAAGCATCCCAAACACGTGGACTAATAACCCGACGGTCCAGCCATGGGAAAGAAGAGAAACGGAGACGGCGGTCACTCTCAGGAACCTCGAAAATAGCCATGGTCCGAGTCGAGTATCTGATTGGGGTACAGTCCATTGTCCTTGACGCCTTTGAATGACACCCGCTCGAATGTTTTGATGCAGATCAGGGATGAGAAGTTTCTAAAGTGGCCCAAGGCACTGAAGAACCCAGATGCTGGAGACCAGACCAAATAGAAGTAGATCTAATCTGGTTTACTTCATGTGGTGGAGGCCGGCAGATGGAAACATGGCGGCAGCGGTGGTAGCCTAAGGATTTTTTTGTGTTGAGTTAACCTTACATATATGTTGCTACAACAAGAGAACAAGAAATATGGATGGAATATGGTTAAGAAATTTGGATGCGGCCATTAATGAGGTTTCTTGTGTTCACAACACAATAAGACGAGTTACTTATTTTTCGGTAAGTAAGTAAAATTAAATTTGAAAAAGCACGTTTCGTGCTAACGTGTTTCGACCCCGTTAAAAGTATAGCGGAAGCATAAATAAATAATAAATAAATATCAAATACACGTAAAGGATATTTAAATTTAGATGCTATCGAGATTAACAATCATGCACAATATAATAATGATAAGCAATAGAGATAAAGATCCGATTTTTGGTGA
>JAOVVI020011238.1:0-12730 GCA_028571085.2 Nepenthes alata | reverse complement strand
ATGATCCTTTTAATTATTATAATGTAGTTAGTGTAAAATTTTTATTGAATTAAAAATACATAATATTTTATTAAGTAATAGAAAATATTAAATAATGACATCAATATTATCTTTATAAATAACCTATATATTGATTAAAAGACAATACTTTAGATTTTTCATATTAATAAACATAATTATATACGCTAATGTATAAAGTATAATTTATAGTAATTTAATAAATTATAATATTTAGAGGTATGGTGATCCGTGAGCAGGCCTAGAACTCAATTTGTTGAATGAAGAAAAGTTCAAATAACTACAGCCCATCAAAAAACTCCTTGAGCCCAAGATCCAAAAGGCGATGAGGTCGACCGAAACAATTGGACCCAAAATTATCTAGCAGAAAATGGGCAATTAGGATTAGTCAATGGATTGCCCTGGTAGTTACCACTCCAAATCAGTAGCCGACAACCTCTATAACTTAGTGAATATTGTAAGCAACTGCTACTAGCATATTACCGTAACAATCAACGTGACAAGAATGCCAGGCAACAGCTACACAAGCACTTCCCTCATAATTATAGAGCCATAATGCCTAGAGACAACTAAATTGACAACCCTGTCTATAAATACTCCCTTTCCTCTATAGGAAAAGAGATCTTCTTGAATAGAAGGAAATGCTGAGAGAAGCAAAAAGCCACTTTTAAAACGAGTGCACCTCCCTCTCGAAGTCACTCTCACAACGAGTTCACCTCCCTCTCTAATCGCAATGAGTGCACTTTTCTCTCTAAACCACTCCCTATACGAGTGCATCGTTTGAAAAGCCGCTCACTCGTTTAAATCCACCAAATGGAGCCCAATTCTCTACTATACACTCAATCCCCAAATACTCTTGTATCCACGCATTTATCTTCATCCTCCTATCTTTCTTTACCCATTAAAAATATTATTGACTTAACCATCAAAGGATATAGCGGAACGCGAGTTCTATATTCTTCTAATCTCTTGTTCGTCTATTATAGTGTGTAAGATCTAAATTTAGAATAACAAATATCAAACCCATACCGATAGGACTTCCAAGTTTGGCGGTCTCCTAATTCGTTCTATAATTCAGATCTAGAGACGCATTATTGACACTGTCGGTAGGAAGCAATGAAAAGTCTTACCACACAACCAAATAAAGTATGGTGAATACTGAAACTCAAACGAGTGCACCCGCTAGAGATGCTATCTCCCATGACAACAACCCGACTGTAGGTAGTCATGGGAACAATCATCCAACCACAAATGTGGAATAGATAGCTACCAGGGTGGACACGCTATCAAAATTACTCCAAACCATATGTGCCGGTATAGAGGTTCCATCAATGGGGGCTCCTTCCTCCAACTCCTAGACATCAACATCCAAAAGAAGAAATCGAAGGAAGAGACAGACCTTCAAGGAGATGATCCAACAGTCTGACGACCTTGAGGCCCAAGAAGCCATGAGTGACAAGGCTCAGACACGGCTAGAGGGCTAACTGAGTTACGAAGTGCAGGATAAAATCTTAGAGTGGCAGAATTCATGTTGTGCCCATGACGACTGGAGGCCCTCAGCCCAAGAAGATGCTTCATGTAAAACTCTACCGAGGAAGGCCCATAGTCATGAGAGACATTCGAATGCAACAACTCCCTCACAAGTTTAAGATGCCGGCCCTGAAACACTACAATGAAAGTTCCAAGTCAATATACCATCTAGATCACTTTCACACTCTGTTGGGCTTTTAGGGCCTAGACGACGTGGTCATGTGTCTATACTTTCCTCTAACCCTCAAGGGAGATACTTAGATTTGGTTCTATTGCCTATTGCCAAATTCGATCAAAACATTATAGCAGTAGGGGGATAACTTTCTATCAGAATTCGCATACAGTCAAAGGGAGGAGAAGCAACCTTGTCTCCTTATCTACATTTAGCAAGGGCTAAATGAAAGTCTAAAGATTTTCTTGACCAGATTTAACGTAGAGGCCCAAAAGATATCCCATCTTACCAATGAGGTGAAACTAAACTCCTTTATGGTGATCGTACAATCAGGCGATTTCTTCAAGCACTTGGTCTAATAGGAGTCCCAAACCTCTCTTGAGGCAGAGACCACCGCTAGTGTGTGCATAGCTACCAATGAGGCCAACAATATGAAGTAGCCAAAGTGCAAAGACCATCACCACCCGGGATCAATGAATGGGAAGAAGACGAAAGGTAACAACTCTAACTCCAGAGATCCCAGAAAGCAGCCAAGGTTAGAGTCAGGAGTCTGAATGGAGTTCAAACTTTTGAACTAGACCCCTTGGAACGATATCCAAACAAACATCCTCATGCAAATCTGGAATGAGAAATTCATGAAATGGCCTAAATAGCCCAAAAATCCAAAGCAAGGATATTAGTCTAAGTACTGCTTCAACCATCGATCTCTGGGTCACAGTGCCAAGGATTACAAAACGCTGCAGAATGAGATTGAGGCCCTCATCTGAAAATGTTACTTAGCATGTTCTTGAGAGACCCGAGACAAGCCTCCAGGAGTGCAAATGATGACGCGTAAGGCTAACAAGAGTATCATCCTAATAGACCAGCTGTTAAAAGGATCTTTTAAAAAATTTGATACGTCCGAATGATTAGTCAAATATACCATCAAGTTTGACAAACTCGATGTAGAGTTTTGATCATGGCCCACCATAAAAGTTCAGGCCCAGGTGGATTTTATAGTCGAAACAACCACCCCAATTCCTAATGTCCTCGATACAAGCAATGGCGGCCAACAATAAAATGAAGCACCAATTTGAATCTTACATGTGAATGGGTCATCAACACATCCAGAAGCAGAGCAAGTGTGGTCTTGAGGACTCCAAATGGGTCAAAGATAAAATACTCCATGACTCTTGGATTCTTGGCCACCAACAAAGTCATCAAGTATGAAACCTTATTGGTTAGGCTTAAGCTAGTAAAGGAATACACAATAAAGAATCTGATCATTCACAGCAACTCAAAACTAATCATCAATCAAGTCATCGGCAATTTCAAAGTGTCATGCCCATTGCTTGCAAGGTACCTTGCTAAAGCCAAGAGTCTGATCGAAGCATTTGACAAAATGAAAATACTCCACGTTCCAAGGGAAGAAAACTAGAATACAGATTAACTAGCGAAGGAAGCAACAACCAATAATCTTGAGTAGTATGCTCGTGACATGCAAGAAGTTCTTGTAACCCCAAGCGTAGAAGCTTCGGAGCAAAAGGTGCATCGAGTCTCAGACGCGACACCTGGATGACTCCATATAGAAGGTTCCTCATCAATAACCTATTTCTAAAGAACCCACATGACCCCCAAGTGTATAAGAAAAGATGCAGGTTGGCACACTATCATGGAGCGTAAACTATATTGATGATGTTATTCAGTCCCTTACAAGCGATATCTCACGCCATAAGAAGTTGACTATGCACTAAACGATGTGTCAAGTCCTAGACCCCAATACCGTCATTATCCCTTAATACAATTATCATTAATTAAACAATTTACCTCTAATAAACATCCGAGCGTGAACTCTATGTCGATACCTCGACCGACTATAATTTTAATTATTTTAATATCATACACAGGGCCTAAAGTAATAGCCACACCGCACATGGCTTCCGACATCGATCCAAATTTTGACATTGGACCATTACATATAAAAAGATGGATGTCCAAACAAACTCAACATAATAAAATCTATAGAATAAAAACCATAATTGCTGCACATCTACGTATTCATCCATACTTTGAAATTTATCATATCTGAAATAATTGACACTTGAACCAAAAATAGTACAGCCACTGCCCAAACAATATAACCATTGAAATCTAATGTCTGAAACTAAAACTAAACTAAAATATAGCATTTAGATATATTAAACATTGTCCAAAAATATTAAATAACATAAAATATTCATGAAATTTTAAACTAAAATTCTGCAAACATTCCAATCTTCACCCCTACTTATTTAGTAAGAACTCATTCATCTCATCTGATGAGGTTAGTAAATTAGCAAGAGAGTGGGCCAAAAGTTTAGCAACGCATATAATATATCAATGAATATACATATTTTACATCTAAAACATATCAGAAATATTATAAAACATGATTGAATGCAAATACATGAACTTGTGCAAGAAAAATTTATATAATGTATTTCCAGATTTCTTGTTATACTCTTATTCCATTTACATTATTAAAACACAATTAATTACTACTTTTCTTAAAGACCAAGGCCAATAGGTCCTACCGACTAAACGAGCAAACAATCAAAGCCTGGGTTATATATACTTTCACATAACCAAAAGCCATATGTTACTATTCAAAATTTATAGGTACACCGTCTACATATCATCCTATAGATAGGGCCAGACACCACTTCTTAACCCCATGATTACATAGGACCAGATATCGATATATCACTATAATATATTAAGGTATGTCAAAATATACTATCCGCTAAATAATAACCTTGGTTTAACATTTATTCTTAAGAAAGCTCTACACATTCCTAGTTCTTCATAATTTTCTTCTCTCTAGAGAAAATGATCATATTTTTTAACTTAATTATAGAATTTTCTATCATATTTCAATACTTTCATGTCATACAAAACTTATTCTTTCTGTGGAATACAGAATTAGTATATTCTATAGAGAATGGAATGCTAAATTAACATGTAGTGTAGAAATTTAGCTTAATATGAAACAAAATTCAGCAAACATAGGGGTTTTTACTAAATTTTGAGGCATGTAATTCAACAAATATAGAAATATGTAGAGTATACTCTCATAAATTGATATGCAAAACTATTCTTATCAATTATTATAGAGGAATTTATCAAACTATGCACATATAGCAACATAATGCAGAACATCAGCTCTATATAAATTCTGCCAAGATTTCAATTTGTATACATGCATTTGAAAATTATAGCAAAAATTTAATATAGAAAATTCAGCTTAATGTAACAAATTTTGCATGTCATAATGCATAAATCAGTATCAATCCATGCAATAACATTTTCAGTAACTTGATTGCAGAAAATGAGCAAGCATGCAAAATTTATTATTGAATTTTAGAATATTTAGTATATAATTTAACATATAGAAATTGATAATCAACTTATCATGGCATGCAAGAAAGTTAAGTAAGGATTTTATACATGCAGGAGCAAATTATCATATTTTCCAACATGCATAAAGCTTAGTTGCAGAATTTCAGCATAGAAGTGTTATACATAGCTTGGGCATTAGTTCTTAAAAAATTTTGATATAAAATCAAGAAAGTTAACATGCATGATTAGTATTAATAATATAAATTCGAAATCACAACATAGTTGAACAGTGGAACAAGGATTAGTCATGGAAATTAAAAAGAAACAGCAACAACATAAGAAGAATATAAAGTACACCTACCTTAACTCTAAATTTATCGAATTATAGCCTTGATTCTCTTGAATTGAACTTCTTCAAGCTCTCTCTTCTCTCGAAATTCTTTGAGAAAATTATAGAAATTAGCTCAGGTACTGTATTTATAATGCATACTAAAATCTAGGCTTGATTCTCTTGAATTGAACTTCCTTTAGCTCTCTCCCTTCCTCTCTCTTCTCCTCAGTTCTCTCTCTTTTCTAAAAATTATCTGAGAAAATAAAAGAAATCAGCTCAAGTACTGTATTTATACTGCATTGTGCTTGAGCGCGGCTCGGTCATACATCGAGTGCATGGCTACTGCTAATCATATGCTCGAGCGCTGTATAGGTATGCATTAGACACTGACCCACTAGCTTTTGTGCTCAGGTGCATGTCAAGCCTACCTAGACACGCATCAAGCCTACATGCATCAAGCACGCGTCTGACTTGCATCAAGCACAAACCATCCAATCCAAATCTTGGCTATTTTGACCTAATTTTCTATATTATTTGATCTCAATTTTAATTATATTAATTTAATTAATTATGATTGCCATAATTTAAAGACTTGAACCTTATATTTCTCCCCTCCTTATAAAAAATTTTATCCTCAAAATTCACAAAAATTACATACCTTAAGAAGAAAATAAATGCGGGTATTTCTCCCGGATCTCATCTTCTCATTCCCATGTGGCCTCTTCAAAATAATAGTTTCGCCATAAGACCGTCATCAATTGAATTGTCTTCATTCGAAGCACTTAATCTCTTTGACCCATAATCTGAACTGATTTCTCAACATAAGGCAAATCTTTGTTAATCCTCAATAGCTCATACACAATGATGTGCTCAAATTAAATACGTACTTTCGGAGTATTGACATGTGAAATACATTATATACCTCTCCCAAAACTTTGATTTGAATTTTGGATCTTGATCAAACAAAATAGATCCCAGCACACCATGCAATCTTACACTTCATTATTATACAATCTGGCCAACCAATCTCTTGAAAATGTCATCTGAGCAATTATAAAATGTGCCGATTTCATAAACCAATAAACAATCACCCAAACAATATCATGATTCACCAGTATTCTTGGCAATTCCATCACAAAATCCATCGATATATCCTCCCATTTCTAATTAGAAGTAGATATCGATTGTAATAGGATGGGTGGCTTCTTGTGCTTGGCCATTAACTATTGACAAATCAACATAAGCTATAATTTCTCTTTTCATATTTCTCCACTAAAATATTTTTTTTCACATCTTGATATATCTTATTGATTCTCGGGTGGATAGTGTACTTAGATTAGTGGGCTTTACTCACGATTTTTTTTCTTCAACTCTCTAACGTCTGATACACATATCCGATCTCAAAACCTCAAGACTCCATCAACTTGAATATTAAATTCAACTTTAGAGTCCCGATTCAAATCTTCAGCTATATCTACCAAAAATGGATCATCAATTTAAATTCCTTTGATCTTCTCCAAAATCTCGAGTTAAACTTAAAAATAAGCCAAAATCATCCAACTGTCTTGGAAATGTCTTTTAATATCACATTGTCTCATGCATTCGAGCATCTTCATTTTTCTAATCGTCAAACTAGCCATAAACCTCGCTTGGCAACTCAAAGCATCCACCACAACATCGGCCATCTTGGGTTAATATTGGATCTCACAGTCATAATCATTCAGAAAATATATCTATCTTCTTTGCCTCATGTTCAATTCCTTCTGAGAAAATAAATATTTTAGACTCTTGCGATCTGAATATATCCTAAACTTCTCTCCGTACAAATAATGTCTCCAAAATTTTAAGGCAATGACCATCACCGCTAACTCTAAATCATGGGTCGGGTAATTTCTTTCACGAATCTTTAATTGCCTCGACCCATAAGCAATCACCTTTCTATGGTACATCTTACCACAATCCAGTCCGGTCTTAAAAGTATCACAATATATTACAAATCAACTAGATCCTTCTAGAATTGTCAAAATCGGGGCGATCGTCAATTGATTCTTTAACTCTTGAAAATTATGCTCACACTCCTCCATCCATACAAATTTAGTTTCCTTCTTTGTCAAATGAGTCAACGGCATGACAATTCTAGAGAAATTCTCCATGAACCTTCGATAATAACTTGCCATTCCCAAGAAACTTCTAGCTTCAGTTATTGTTGTCAGACGGCTCCAATTAATGATGCCTCAATCTTCTTGACATCAACTGAAATGCCTCTCTTCAAAATTACATGCCCTAGAAACATAATTTCTTTAAACCAAAACTCACACTTCTTTAGTTTAGCATACAACCTCCTTTCCCGAAATGTCTAGAGTACAATCCTAAAAAGTATTTTGTACTTCTCATAATTCTTCAAATAGATCATGATGTCATTAATAAAATACAACCATACTTGTTCAAGTAGAGTTGGAATACCCGGTTCATCAGATCCATAAAAGTTATTAGGGAGTTAGTTAAACCAAAGGGTATAACAAGAAACTCATAGTACCCATACCTCATTTGAAATGTTGTCTTCACCATGTCTTCCATCTTAGTCCTCTATTGATCGTATCCCGAACGAAGATTGATCTTTAAATATACTTGAGCCCCTTACAATTAATCAAATAAGTCATCTATCATCAGCAACGGATACTTGTACTTAATGAAAATCTTATTAAACTCTCGATAATCAATACATAACCGCATGGATCTATCTTTCTTCTTCACAAATAGCATTGTAGTGCCCCATGGAGATACACATGGTCAGATATATCCCTTTTCCAACAGTTCTTGCAATTATTACTTTAACTTCTTGAGTTCTGATAGTGCCATTCAATAGGGTGTCTTCAATATCGGTGCTGATCCAAGCATAATTTCTATCTCAAACTCAATCTTCCGAGGTGATGGTAGTCCCGGTAGATCTTTCAAAAAAACATATTCAAACTCGCATACCACTGGAATGTCTTAACAAGGTGCACTATAACTCCCAATGGTGCTCGCATAAGCCATATAGGTTCGACAGTCACTTTTTATTAAATGACAAGTATGCAAAGTGGAGATCAAATACAAAAATTCTTTTTGCATTGCACCTAGAATATAAAACTATTCACACCCCGGAATAGTAAAATGGACTCCTTTTTGCAAACAATCAACACTCGTATGGTAACTTGGTAAACAATCAATACCTAGAATGATATCAAAATCATACATATGTAACAAGACTAAATCTATAATCAACTGTAATCCATTAACCCAAATGACACACCTTGGGTACATAATATCTATAACTATAGATGATTTAGTAGGTGTTGACACAACTAGTGCATACTCCAAATTCCTCAGAGGTGACAACAAATAACAAATAAACCTTGGGGATACAAATGAGTGCGTTGACCCCAAATCTGAAAGTGCATGAACTAGAGTGTTGAAAATAGATAGACTACCTTCCACAACGTTGGGCGACACCTCCGCATGTTGCACTGTAATGACAAAAGCTCGACTCAGTACATTAGGCTTCTTCACTATTGGCCTCTTGTGATGAGAGCGGTCTTTGATCAAGTGGCCAGGCTGATCACAGTTGAAACAAACTCCAAATATTTTGAAACTAGGCCTCCCTTAATGTGATTTCTCACAATGCAAGCATACGGGTGTTGATGATTGCAAGCCCGATACCGACTGACTTTCAGCACCTTTCTTTCCCTTCTCTACTGGTTTTGCTTTCTTATGGGATCCTCCTGATCTTGAACCTTGACAGAAACTTTTGCCTCCTCAACCGGTGGTCTTCTTCTCAAAATATTTCTCGCTCTTATGCTCTTTTTCAAATTGAAGAGTTCAATCTAACATATCTTCTTATGTCCTCAACTTAAGGGTCACAAGCTGCCTCCCAATCTAATCCTTTAAACCTTGTTGAAATTTTCTTGCCTTCTATGCTTCATTGTGCATCATATGTGGGGTATACCGTAACAACTCTGTGAATTTTGTATCATGCTCAACCAAAATCCAATTTTCTTGCCTCAACTATACAAACTCGTCTTCTTTCTACTCCTGTAGACTAGTCAGAAAGAACTTGTTCATAAAAGCCTCAACAAACATGTCCGACATTATCTCATGGTCCTCCAAGCCCATAGCGCGCTTCCTCAAGGACCACCAATGGTCCACCTCGCCTTCCAATTTGTATGTGATAAACGTCAGTTTGCCTTCTTTGGGGCAACGAATCACTGTAAACACCTTGTCGATCCTCTGGATCCAATTCTCCACCTTCATCGGGTTTAAATTGCCCATAAATTTGGGAACCCTTTCGTTGGTGAATTAATCATAAGCTGAAGCTCCTAGATTCAATGGTACTGAAATTGGTTCTGAGCTAGGTTGACAACAAACCATTGTGTCAATGATGTCGGTCAACCTTACTATAAAGTTTATATATAACTCCTTAAATTCTGGGCAACAATTTGATCCAAGGTTTCCTTCCATCTTTTAGCCCTATCACAAATTAGAATCCTCAAACCAAAACTACTCAGATTCAGTCCTTAAGGTATCATCTTATGACTTCTTTGATACCACTTTAATTGTCACATCCTAAATTCAGATCCTATCATTATCCCTTAATCCAATTATTCTTAATTAAACAATTTTTCCTCTAATAAACATTCGGATATGAACTCCATGTCAATTCCTCAACCGACCACAATTTCAATTCTTATAATATCATACACAGGATCTAAAACAACAGCTACCCCACATGTGGCTTCCGACATCGATCTGAATATTGATGTCAGACCTTTACATAAAGAAATATGCCTATCCAAACAAACTCAACATAATAAAATTTATGAAATAAAAATCATAACCGTTGCACATCCACGTATTCATCCATGACTCAAAATATCATATCTAAAATAACCGACACTTGACCCAAAAATATTTCAACTTCTGTCCAAACAGCATAACCGTCAAAATCTAATGTCCAAAATTGAAATAAAACTAAAATACAGTATTTGGATACTTTAAAAGTTGCCCAAAAATATTAAACAATATCAAACATCTATGAAATTCTAAACTAAAATTCTATGAACATTTTCGATCTTCACTCTTACTCATCCGATGAGAAATCATACATCTCATCTAAGGGGGTTAGTAAAATAGCAAAAGAGTGAGCTAAAAGCTCAATAAATCACATAATATATCAATGAACATGCATAAATTGCATTTAAAACATATTAGAAGGAATATATAATATAATCAGATGCAAATGGATGAACTTATAAAAGAAGTTTTCTATAATACATTTTCAAATTTCTTATCATACACTTATTCTATTTAAATCATTAAAACATGATTAATTATTATTTTTCTTAATAATTAAGACCAGTAGGTCTTACCAACTAAAAAAATGGACAATCGAAGCTCAAATTGTAGTAATTATTCAAGATCCATAAATCGGCCAAAGATGGGGGCAGACATCGCTTATTAACCCTACAGTTACATACAGTCGGATATCAATATACCACTATAATATATTAAGGTATACTAAAATATACTATCCGCTAAATAATGACCTTCATCTAATACTTATTCTTAGAAATACTTTAACACTTATTCTTGATTCTTCGTAATTTTCTTATCTCGAGATAAAATGATCATATTTCTTAACTTAATTGTAGAATTTTATATTATATTTTAATATTTTCATATTATATAAAACTTATTCTTTTTGTGGGATACAAAATTAGCATATTATGCATAGATTGGGATGCTAAATTAGCTTGTAGTGCAGAAATTTAGCTTAATATGCAAGAAATTCAACAAACATAGGGGTTTTTACTAAATTTTAGGGCATATAATTCAACAAATATAGAAATATGTAGAGCATACTCTCATAAATTGATATGCAGAACTGTTCTTATCAATTATTACAAAGGAATTTATCAAACTGTGTATCAAATACATTAATATAATGTAGAAAATCAACTCTATATAAATTATGCCAGAATTTCAATTTGTATACATAGATTTCATAACCATAGATAAAATTTAATACAGTAAATTCAGCTTAATCTAGAAAATTCTGCATGTCATACTGCAGAAATCAATATCAATCCATACAATAAGATTTTCAGTTACTTCATTACAGAAAATGAGCAAGTATGCAGAGTTTATTATTAAATTCTAGAATATATAATATACAATTTAACATGCAGAAACTGACAATCAACTTATTATGGCAACGCAAGAAAGTTGAGAATGGATTTTATACTTGCAGGAGCAAATTAGACATGCATGAAGCTTAGTTACGAAATTCCAGCATATATGTGTGTTATACATAACTTAGGCATGAAGTCTTATAGAATTTTGCTACAAAATCATGGAAAGTTACCATACATGATTAGTATAAACAATATAACATTAAAATCATAATATAATTTAGTAATGGAATAAGAATTATCCATAGAAGTTGGAAAGAAATAGTAATAATAGAAGAAGAGTATAGAGTGCACTTATATTGACTCTAAATTTATCGAATTTTAGCCTTGATTCCCTTAAATTGAACTTCCTCATACTTTCTCTCTCTTCCTCTCTCTCTTCTCTCGAAATTCTCTTAGAAAATGAAAGAAATCAGCTTGGGTGTCGCATTTATACTGCTTACTGAATTCTGTTGGGGATCACTCCGGTGAAGAAGTTCTAGTGGATTGAGAACTAGACTGCTTTGGCGGGCAATGCTCAGATGGTCAACAGAAAGTTGACCGGTTTGGTGAGCAATGTTTCAGACGATCAACGGGGAGTTGACCGGATTGGCGGTTAACATGTCCGGTTCGATGTTAACCGATTTTAACGGTTAAGTTAACCGATTTTTTGAGAGATCCTGGAGAAAAATTTCTCAGACGGTCAACAGGAGTGTTGACCGGTCGTAAAGAACGCGAACGGCCTACAGTTGGCCGCCCCGCTTGAAATCCTGTACAATGCCAACTTAGCGGATATTTTGAAGATACGTGATCTCAGACGGTTATGTTGAAGGTGTTTCTGGCAGGGAATATTCATATTGTTGGCAATGATTAATTCTATCCTTGCATGAGGGAAAAGATTACCCTAGATTTGTTAAGTGCGTGCATCACTGTATTGACCCACTGAGAGAAATAGAGAGAGTAAGAGAAAAACGGTGAATGAGAGATAATACTGTAAGTAACCGTGTGTGCTGTTGTTGCTCTGTTCTTTAATTTTTCTTTGTTCTCTACTTTGTAAAAGGAAAATCTGTTCCCAAATCTCTCATATAGTGAAATACGTTTCAGTGGACTGATTGT
>JAOVVI020011237.1:0-12315 GCA_028571085.2 Nepenthes alata | reverse complement strand
AGAACAAAGAAGATAGAAGAATTGATACATGTGATATTTGATGAAGCACCACCTTCGACTATAGCAACTGACTCAGATGATGAAGAGCATTCATTCGTACTACAAATATATCAGAGAATCAAACTACACCTATAATACCTTTATAATACCTTCATCTCAGTAGGAGACTATGCAACAAAAATCACCGAGAGAATAGAGAGGTCTTGATACATATCAATATGTTCTGAGAGATCCCTCTAAAAGTCTAAGAATAAGATAATTGTTCAAGAATAAATTTTTTTCTTTTATAAGATTTGAGGAATAGCCCATGTCACGTCTCCTTACCTATTTTGAAGAATTAATGAGATTTGTCCATCATAAATTAATAATCCAAAATAACATTGGACGTGAACTACAAGTCAATATTACAACTGACCTAAAAATATAAATAATCAAACCACTGGATCCAAAATATGTCACACCGATAATATTGAATCATAAGTAAGGAGATACATCTAAATAAAATTAAAGTCAATAACAGCCACGATTGTCTGCTTCCGGACAAGCCAACATCCTACTGCACCGTTGACTGTAAACATCGCAATAACCAAATTAAATTGAACCATGCAACTATGTAAACATTTTAATGCTACTGTTTTAAGACAATTTATAGTATTACAATACCAATTTCCACATCCTATGTCTACATCCTCGAAGAGCTCTTCCATCAATCAACTCTATTGGCAAGTGATTGGAGCCGCTAATTTTAATTGGTTAACGAAAAATAAGAGTGAGTCAAAAACTTAGCAATACATATAATTTGCATAATCGACATACAATTTACCTTAAAGCTGCTGGAGAGAATATGATCGAACTCAAATGCAAATCAGAGTTTACCATAACAATCATGCATAATTTTTAGATTTATAACACAATTTTTTATTCAAAACAGTGTACTGTGAAAATATACTTAATTTATGCTAATTTTTTATGAACCAAGAGCTAATAGGGCCTTATCGATGAATGAATAAATAATTAAAATTTAGGTTATATTTATTTCGACACAACCAAATACCTTATACTACTATTCAAGACCTATAGGTGGGCTGTTATACATATAATTCTGTAAACGAGATTGAACGCAGTTTTTACCTATAGATGATAGGTTCGAATCTCAATTGTCATTATAATAGACTAAGACATACCATAATATATTACAGTTGATTTCTTATAATGATCCGATATATAAATAGATCAAAACTCTATACAATTACAATAATCATTATATTTTCTCAACATTGAGAAAATATTCTTAATTCTTTTATAAATAGTAGAGCTTTTTCTTCAAATTATTTTAATTACTTGCCATGTAATGACTTAAGCTTTTACAAAAATTTAAACATGCTTATTTTAAAATATGGTATGCTAAATTATAAGATTTTTTTACATGTGGAACTATTTATGGCAGGAATTACAGAAAGATCAACAATATTTTTAGATTTCAATATTTTATTTCTATTAGCAAATATGTAGGGGCAAATTAATAAATTTTTAAAACATGCAAGACATATATTTTGTGATTTTAAGTATGTAATAACATTATATACGAAATTCATAACATATTAGAGTATTAAACTAGATTTTAAACACATGTATGAATATATTTGCAGAGAAATGACTTGACAAATCAATGTATACGAATTAAGAATATGATCTTCACAAAAGTGGTAAGGAATGAGTGAGAGTCCATGCATGTAAAATTTAAATATTTTAGCCACAAAAATATGATATTTATGAGTATTTAAAATAATAAATACTTTATAAAGTAGAAAAAAAATCAGCTACAAAGAAAATGAGTCTTAAGATGTAGTTGCCTTAAATTCAATTTCACCAAAATCTTGCTTGGATTCTATTCTATTAGCCTTCTCTAGCTTTTTCTCTATTTTCTCCTTATCTTTCTTCGCTCAAAATCTTACAAAAAATGATCGAAAATTAGCCGGACATGACTTATATAATAGACCGACGCACATACACTCATCAGACGCGTATCGAGCTCCACAGTTGAACATTATGACGTATGAGCGTCACATTAGGCGTGCTTTAGGCATGAGCATTTTGTTACAATGCGCTCAAACATCCATCGGGTATGCATTGAGCATGAACACACTGTAAAACGCGCTCGAGCTGCAGTTAACCATTTGCCAAGCGTGATCTCTCTACACAGAATACGCATGTGGACACATCAGGCTGATCAAGAATCACTCAACCTGATGTGGCCCGGTCAAAATGTTAATTTTGACCTAATTCTTTGTTTGACCACAAATTTCACTTATCCTAATCTAACTACTCATGATCAAAACTATAAATTCAAACTCACACTTTATAGCCTCCTTATTACAAAGAGTTTGTTTTTATATTTTAAACTCAACCTCCAATTATAGTAAAATAATCTTACTGCAACGCAAAAAAATCTTTGCAAATACTTGAAATCATCCCACCGACCGTGACCAAAGGGCAAAAGCACATCGTTATTTTGTATGTTTTGCCCACATTGTTTAAGCTGATGATCTGAATTTCTTGTCTTGGTTAAGAAATATGGAGAAATTGCTTCTTCTCAGGTAACCAAGTATTCAAAAATCAACGATGCCATAATACCGACAGTCAAGAAGAAGATGATGGAGAGCTTCCGGCATTTGATTTGGCCACAATTGCTGCTGCAACTACGGATTTTTCTTTTGGAAATAAAATTGGAGAGGGTGGCTTTGGCCCTGTTTATAAGGTGATTTGACTTAATTCTGTCAGTGGCTGAAATTTGAAATTAGAATTACAATTTTAGACTTAATTTTAATTATGTTATTTGACTCTAGGCAAAATTAAAATTCTGATTTTACGAATAATTTTTTAAAATTGAAAAATAGTATAGGATAATTTTTTGTAAGTTTTAAAGGTTGATTAAATAATTGTAATTTAAATGCTGAAAATTATCAGTCAATTAAATATATTGAAATCAAACAATGGGAGACTCAATGAGTAAAATATTTTTGGTTGTTTGGGCTCAAGTAGTGTTAGACCAATTATGATTTTATTTTTTAATTTATTATTATTTTTTAAATTTATAAAAGTATTATTTAAAAACTCAAAAGGCAATATTTTAATAATAGTGTTGTATTAGAGTATCTTGAATAATGTGCATCTGTAAAATATTATTTATATCTAAAAATAATTTTTTTTAAAGTTTTATTATATCAAATTTCACAAATTAAAGATTTAGAATTTATATTAGACAGCTAATTTTTTATTTATTTTTATATATAGATTAAAAAATTAATCATTTTTAGGATTTATATTGGACTACATATTTCTTTTATTTTTATATATCAATTAAAAAATTAACCATATCACAACTTTATTTTTTGCTCGGAATTGTAATTCTTTATACAATCTAAACAATAGACCTTGAATTTTTCCCAATTTTAATTCTAACAAAATCGAAATTACACTTTTATTTCTAAATTCTAATTTTAATTTTGCAATTCAAATAATCAGAGAAGAAATATAATCTCTTTTTTTTGGGGAATGATCTTCTTATTTTGCAGGGAATTTTATCTACGGGACAAGAAATTGCTGTGAAAAGGCTCTCACAGACTTCTGGGCAAGGCCTTAATGAACTAAAGAATGAGATCATTTTGATGTCTAAACTCCAGCATCGCAATCTTGTCAGACTCTTGGGTTGCTGCATTGAAGGGGAAGAAAGGATGCTAATATATGAATACATGGCAAATGGGAGCCTTGACACCTATATATTTGGTTTGATCCTCTAATTTATTCAAATCGAGTTCTAATTTATTTCTAAGATGAAGGAACATGGATGAGAATATCTTTATCGGCCATAGCTATATCGGTACTGATTGTTTTAGGCGATACCAACGAAATCAAAAATATGGGCCGATATATCGTGACATTGTTACGGTATTGAAAAATAATGGTATTATAATTCCCGATACTAGTTCGATCGTCTAATTTATTTGAACCAAGTTCTAATTTACAACAAAGATACGAACATAGATAAAGATATTGGTATCGGTCACAATCATATTTGTATTGACCATGTCAGGTGTGTTGAATTTTAGTCATTTCTTTGTAGGTGTTACAATAAGTGGATAATTATCGAAAGGTTGCGAGATATTTGTGTGAGGATTATGATGTAATTGATATGGATATTATGGGCATTCCAAATTAGACGAGATTTGATTTTTTTTATTAGAAAAGATTTTATTTTATTTGATTTTGATTTTATTTAAATGATTTTATTTGAGAGATTTTAATTGGTGAGATTTTATTTTTTCTATCTTAAGAAAGTATATCATATTATTTTCTAATTTAGAGATATCATTAATTAGAAAAGTATATTTTGTTAGGAAAGTGTATCTATTTACCTAGGATAGAAGTTCTCTATATATGAATCATAACCCTAATATCGAATGTATAATTTATAAGTTGAATAAAATTTGAGTGCATTATTGTATTTCTTATGCTCACTAGTTTGGTAATTGATGTTTGACGGAGGGGTTTAGGTTTTGTTTTGCTACGCCGGATTGTATGTATGTGGGTCGAATTCTAACAAGTAATATCAGAGAGAGGTTGTAAAATTATGATTTGATGATGTCAACGTCGAGGAGCTTGCCATTCTATATCGAGTAATTTTATTTGTAAATTAGTTTCATTCTTTGGTAAGAAAGAGTGAAGAATATTTTAATTTGAGAAGAAATGATAAAAATACTTCGAAGTAATGATGATAAGTCGGAGAAGATGAAGGATGAGGAGCGGTAAGATATGATGGATATTACTGATTGCACGATCAACTTGTATCTCGTGGATAACACTCTTCAAGAAGTCACTGACTTGTCGGATCCAACAGATATCTGGATGAAACTTGAAAATTGGTATAAGTTTAAATCTTTGATGATGAGGTTGTATGTGAAGAAAAAGTTTTATGGCTTGCGTTTGTTGAAAGAAAAAAATTTTGAGAAACACTTGAATGAGTTCAACCAAATTTTGATACAAATGGCAGCACTTGATGAGAAGATTAAGGCGTTGGTATTGTTGGTTTCTTTGCAAGTTTCATACGATCATATTGTCACGACTCTATTGTTTAGAAAAGGCATACTCAACTTGGATGAGATCATCGTTTCCCTACTTATGAATGAGTTAAGGCGGAGGGAAAGCGTTGAGGTTTCGGAGGAATCGAGACTCTTGGTATCCACTAACGGTTGTGGATATGGGAGATTGAGGGATCGAGGGGGAAAATCAGAGAGGTGCAACGGTCGGTCCAAATTTTAAGACATAGAATGCTTTTTTTGGTAATTTTTAAGACATAGAATGCTTCTATTGTTTTAAGACATGAAGCGGGATTACTCTAGGAGAAAGTAGGAAAATGAGGGCGGAGGCGAGCATCAACAGAGGAGGAATCATAACGAAAATGATTGGGTCTTGATTACTTCTTGTGAAGACCTTGTAGTTGTTTACGTGAGAAAGACACGGAACTTTCTGAACCAAGAAGTAAATTGGGTGATGGATAGCTGTTTCTCACACCATGCGACATCAAGGAAGTCCATTTTATCAATTATATGCTTCGGGATTATGGGGTATTAAAAATGGGTAATGATGGTTTGTGAACAAGAAATGGGATGAAACCCGTGTTGAAGGGCGTGCGACATATTTCGGATTTATGGTTGAATGTGATTTCAATCGAAAAATTTGATGAAAAAGGCATTTGTACGGCGTTCAAAGAAAGACTATTAGAAACTCACTAAAGGTGCCTCGATTGTGGCGAAGGGAAGCAAGCAATCAAATTGATCTTTGATGAAGGTTTAATTGCCAAGGATAATGTCAAGGTCACCAATAGGTGTATTGGTTAAGGTGGCAGGAAGAGGTGGCCGATGAGGAGTGTAAGGGAGAATGATTCTATCGTAAATGAGAAGTCGAAGGAGAGTAGGAATACTCCAAGTTCGATAGAGTGAAAGAGGGTATTATTCAAACTTGCGAATGTCAACGTCGGGATCCTATTAGAGGAGAAGTTGCCAAAGGGCAAGTGATGGCGGTTGCCGGTTAAGGCCAAGGGTCCCTCATAAGGTAATGAGGAAGAATTTGTTAGATTTTGGTCACTTTTTTATGGGTATTACAATAAATTGATAGTCATTGAAAGGTCATGCGATATTCGTATGCAGATTGTGGTATAATTGGTGGGGACATCATGAACATTCCAAATTAAACGAGATTTGATTTTATTTGATTAGAAAAGATTTTATTTTATTTGATTTTGATTTTATTTAAAAAAAAATTTTAAGAGATTTTATTTGATAATATTTTATTTTATTTTTATCTAAGAAAAATGTGTCATATTATTTCATAATTTTGAGGTATCGTTAGTTAGAAAAGTGTCTCTATTTTACCTAGGATGAAAGTTCTTTATGTAAGGATCTTAATTCTATTGTTGAATATATGATTAATGAGTTAAATAAAATTTGAGTGTATTATTTTGTTTATTGTGTTCATTAATTTGGTGGTTAACGTTTGACCAGGGGTTCGAATTTTGTTACGTTGCGCCGGGTTGTGTGTATCCGAATCTAACCTCAACAAAGTGACAATTCTGATATCTGAAATATCGACCAATATATCGCAATATTATTACAGTGTTGAAAAATATCGGAATCACAACCCTTGATACTGATATATTTTAGTTGATATTTTACATACTGGCTAATATGTGATTGTATGATAATGAATTTTAAATTCTTTATAACTTTTGTCTCCATCCAAACAAAGTTCTTCCTTTGATTTGTTGGCATGTTATTTATCAATTGAAACAGATAAAGAGAGGAGGAAACATTTACTATGGAATGCCCGGTTCGAGATCATTTCAGGGATTGCTCGAGGACTTCTGTATCTTCATCGAGATTCAAGATTACGGATCATCCATAGAGATCTTAAAGCGAGTAACATTTTGTTAGACGGTGAAATGGAATCGAAAATATCGGACTTTGGATTGGCAAGAATATTCGGTGGCGATAAAGCTGGAACAAAGACTAGAAAGGTGATGGGAACATAGTAAGTGACAAGAACCGATGAATTCTTGAAAAACTTTTATACAATTTAGTCGGTTTCTTATGTTTCGACATGGTATACAGTGGTTACTTGTCGCCGGAATATGCTGTTGACGGGCATTTCTCCATTAAATCCGATGTATTCAGCTTTGGAGTTCTTGTTCTTGAGATCATCAATGGTGCAAGAAACAGGGGATTTTATCATCCTGGACATGGCTTCAATCTTCTTGGACATGTAAGTGAAGGTATTTGACATTATCTTGTGGTGGGTGATGCTTCTTCCAGATGAATCTTTCTGCTGTTGATGATACAGCAATAATAATAAATCATTCTGCTGTATTTGACATCAATACTTTAACTTGAACTGATTATGATCAACTCTATGAATCTTCTTTCGTCATTTTATTTGATTTAGTTTAAACCATTCTAGAGTACTAACAATTTTAAATCATTTTTTATCTTTTTCATAAATCTATCCCTTCATTTCTTTTCTTCATGTACAATTAGTTTGTACTTCTTTACAGATATTTCATTTTTCCTATGTTTTAAGTATCTAACCTATCGTAGACGTCATTAATTCGTATTACTTTCTATAGCTGCAAATTCTAAACTATTAGAGATCCAGGAGATCAGTGACATCAAAATAATAAATAATCGTATAATAAAATACCAAATTTTTTTATTAAAAAAAACCCCGAAAAGGAAAAACCATTGGCAAATGAAGAGAGATTTCATTATTTTTGAAATTAGGGTTACAAATGTATTTTTTAATCACAAAAAAACCCTAGTACAAAGCACAATATATGTAGTAGGACCTTTTTAGCCTAGTCTGTCTTCTACCTCCACAAATTTCCATTTAAAATTCATATCAGGTTGCATTACAAACTTCTCCAGTCCAGTCTTCAAATCAAAACGAATTTGAGTTACACTTCAACTTATATCATCATTCATCATATGTATTCTTTTAGTCTGACTCTACATATCTTTCTTATCATTCTCATTCCTGTAGCATTTACTCAAATATTTGCATGTTTAGGCATGGAACCTATGGACTGAAGGGAAGGCCCTCGAGCTTGTAGATGCATCGATGGGGGATCAGTTTTCAAGAGCACAAGCGTTGAGGTGCATTCATGTCGGTCTTTTATGCGTGCAGCAGCGGCCAGAAGACCGGCCAGAGATGCCCATGGTGCTTATGATGTTGTACAGTGAGAACGCCGTGCTGCCTGAACCAAAACAGCCTGGCTTTTACACTGAAAGGAACCTCAATGAAACAGATCATAATTCCCAATGGATCAAATCCGGGACCTCAAATGAACTATCCGTGACCATAATCGAAGGCCGGTGATGTATATCATGTTCAGCTACGGATTTTGGGGCGCTCCCACATATGCCAAAGTCGTCGGAAGTGATCTAAATGAATTATCAGTGATGTAGAGACTTAGGGGCTTTTTGACAGGGTGGGAGGAAGCTCCTCCGATATAGATTAGAGTCGTTGGATCTTGATGATCCAACGGCCTTGATATGCCAGGAAGTCCTTGTTCGGTTTAACTAATTAGATTTTATTTTTATTAAACATCTATGTTTCGTTCGGTTCTTTATATTTTGTGTGCATGCGTGCACGAGCTGTTGCGTGCGTGTGCTCGTGTGTGCTTGTGCTTGAGGAAATAAAATTTAAGGTAATGTGGATAAAAAAAAAATTTAATAATTTATTATAGGTTTTAATAAAAAAAAATTTACTTTAAAAAATCAGTAAGTATCCTTTTAGACAAGGAATAAATTATATATATTTTTAATAAAAAAATACTTTCTTTTTTTAAATAGAAGAAAACAAACAACACTAATCTTCCCCAGGAAAATTGGAATCCTTCAAAGTGGTTGTAATTGGTAAGATATGGTGGCCATTGAATTTCACGGGTGGTCAAGTCTCTAAGGCCTACATATACTATTATATACAAAATAATTTAATAAATATCACTTTCTAAGATATTAAAAATATTTATTACTCATTTAGTCAAAGTATAATCAGTCCGAATAATACATGTAATTACATGGGTTGATACTTTAGAAATATTGAATAATTTCTCACCCTAAGTTGTCACATTTACTCAAAAAAAAAAAAAACTATTTAGAGGACATCTTTATATAAATGCTGGGGTGGGACCCTCTGAAAATATTTTATGAGTAAATAAATTAGATAGGGATATATTGATAACTAAAATTAAGATTTCTTTTTATCAATCTTATAAAATTTATTTTTTTGGTC
This sequence comes from Nepenthes alata, assembly GCA_028571085.2. Classification (NCBI taxonomy): domain Eukaryota; kingdom Viridiplantae; phylum Streptophyta; class Magnoliopsida; order Caryophyllales; family Nepenthaceae; genus Nepenthes; species Nepenthes alata. The sequence goes on along the minus strand of JAOVVI020011237.1, from coordinate 2,970 downwards.
ACTGAATAATGCTGACGGTCACGTGACCAACGGTGTGGTCAGGGCATGATGACCGGCAATCATCGGTCTCTAGCTAGCAGGACAGGGTCGGAATGAGCAATTCAGCAATTAATAGGGCTGCTCTAGGGAACATTGGTCATTATTCGGTGACGGGGATCAAGGATAACAATGACCCATCTGACAATAGACCGTGACGGTTTGGGCATCGCGTAGGCCGTGGGCCATGGGCATGTCGAGCATCAAACGATGGTGACAGCTAGAGGTGTTGCAGTGAGATGACGGGCGATGACTCAGGGGTGACAACCAACAATCAACATTGGCACCAAAGGCGTCATATACTGGCCGATAATTGACGATTGCCGATATACTATCTTCCAACTGATGCTGGTGGCCCAGGGTATCATCCTCAATTTATCGATGATTCGATATATTATGGACTATAATAGTAGTATTTTTGGATAACAAATTTCATTAACCGGTGATGGTTTTAGTGGGTGGTTGATATATTATTAGTGGTTGGGGCATGATGACCGGCAATCGTCAGTCTGGAACGAGTAATCCATCAATTAATAGGGCTACCCTCGAGAACATTGGCCATTATTCGGTGACGGGGATCAAGGATATCAATGACCCATCTGACGATAGACCGCGACGGTTTGGGCATCGCGTAGGCCGTGGGCCATGGGCATGTCGAGCGTCAAACGATGGTGACAGCTAGAGGTGTTGCGGTGAGATGACGGGCGATGACTCAGGGATGACAGCCAACAATCAACATTGGCACCCAAGGCGTCGTACATTGGTCGATAATTGACAGTTGCTGACATATATCATCTGATAATTGATGCTAGTGGCCCAAGGTATCGTCGCCAAATTATCGATGGGTCGATATATTATGGACTGCAATAGTATTATTTGTGAATAAAAAATTTCATTAGTCGATAGCGGTTTTAGTGGGTGGTGGATGAGCTCTGAAAAATAAACTTTCAACTAAAAATAAAATAAAATCATTTTATGAAATTTAAGCTTATGTTTTTGTGTAATCAGAAAAATATTTTATTTTTACTTATTTTTTTGTAATTTTTAAATATCATATGAAAATTACTTTTTCTTATTGTCAAACAATAAAAATAAAAAAAATATATTTTTTAATAAGATATATTTTAAATAAATTATGTTTCCATAAATATCATTCAATGCAGAAGCTTCTCTGTAACAACATATTTCTTTCTCCTGAAGAATCATACAAACGGTTGATTCTCACATTTAATTTCTTCTATTTGAAGCAATTTTTTTTCGTTAAATCTTATTAATAATTATTAAGCCAATATATTAAAAAAAACTAAAAAAAGCATTGAATGAAACAAATAGATATTAAAATACACTTTTCAAATATTTTGAAATATTATTTAAATATTTTAATATTATATTATGTGTATACATTATTTTTTATTTTATAATATTTAATCGCAGAAAAATAGATAAATTATTTAATTTATTTGACGTTGTCCAGGACGGAATTTTTTTGGGAAAATGAAAAGACGAAATTACCCCTTCGATGTCTTCCCCGAAAGCGAGGCGTAATTTCACTTATGCAGGGCCGGCCGACTGCTTCCATATCTGTGCGTGAAACCTCCGCTACTTCCCTGCAATTCCCCCCACCATCTCCTCCGTTCCCGCTTTCGCCTATTTATTCCTTCGTCGTCCACATTCCATTTCGCCGCTCAAAACTTTCCTCCTGTTCTCAACAGAAATAGAATCTAGAAAAAAAAAATTATTCAGTTCTTTCCTGCAATTAATGGCGGCTCAGAACGCGTCGAATTTCGAGGATCTGCTTCCGGTGATGGCTGAGAAGTTGGGCGGCGAAGGGCTGATCGGAGAGCTGTGCAATGGGTTTCAGCTGCTGATGGACAGAGACAGAGGCGTCATCACGTTTGAGAGCCTGAAGAGGAACTCCGCGCTTCTGGGTTTGCAGGATTTGACGGACGACGATCTGAGGAGTATGGTGAGGGAAGGTGATCTCGACGGCGATGGGGCTCTGAATCAGATGGAGTTCTGCGTTTTGATGTTTAGACTGAGTCCTGAGTTGATGGAACAGTCCGAGTTTCTCTTGGAAGAATCTCTGCTTACTGCATTCAGATTTTGTTCTTGATTTGCTTTTAGATTGTCAGATTGTTCATGGTTATTGTAGATTTGAATGATACATTGAGATAATTTTAAAATATAATATTTATTTAAAATAAATAATAATAATATTTATTAAATAATAATTTTACAAGCTAGAAGATGTTAAAATTTAGCTAGAATATGGACGTATATCGCTATTTTTGGTAACATGCTAGACTTAATTTTAAAAGGAAAAGGAATAAAAAGGAGCTCGAAATTTATTGGAAATTTCATTATAAAATTAATGTAATTTTATTTTTTTAATATATAATTGTCTTTTAATAATTCTAAAAGTGCAACATAAGGCCCATACTACTTATTTAGGGAGATATACTAAGTACATCTATATCATCCGTTTCAGTCTAATTTAAATAGGCTCATGCATTGATTTACATTCTATAATACTTGGGGTATTTTACTTAAACACGTATTTGCTCGTGACATATAAGATATAGATCTTAATTTTATTTATAATAGTGATTTATTAAGTTCAGCTGATGAAAATAATGAGATCAAATGAGCTTATGGGTCAAAATTAATATTCTGATTGAGTCACATTAGGCTAACTAATACCCGGCCGATGTCTAACATATGCACTTACATATTTTAGACAATAAATACGTGTTAAAGGATACTTCTGGGGCACTTGTGCACATTTTAAATAAACTGATCACGCCCGATATATTTATAAAAGGCACACATGTATATTTGTAGTAGAATATACACACATGATGCACATCTTTCAGACACTCGTTAACCATATAGGTTCTATCTTTGCGCCTAACGCATATCTGATAGGCACACATG
>JAOVVI020011236.1:0-12732 GCA_028571085.2 Nepenthes alata | reverse complement strand
ACGCTGTGACAGCGGCTTAGGCGGCTGCCCGCAGGCAGCCAGCCAATCCCTATTCAGGGAGAGACCAAGCGTGGCCGGCAACGCCCAGGAGCCTGCCTGTCACCGCAAAACGACAGCCAACATGACCGACGCACCACGACAGCAACCAGTGACCAAAGAACCGTAGCAACAAGCATTCTCGCGCCCAAAGTCCACAGGGAAGGAGCCTATAAGTGCTCCCTTCCCTGCAGAGAAAACAACGAGAACAACGAGAAAAGGAATCGAACTAAGCTAAGATTCGAACCTCGAGGCCACATACGAGCCCTCATCTCTCAACATCTGGATCCCCATGCCTACTCATGCAACAGGAAGTTAGCCACCCACTACAGTGCATCTAGGAAGTCAGGTCTTCTACTACCTGCTCATTGTATTTTCCACTCTGAAACATAAGCATCAATCACGCATCATCAGTACACATCTACGCACCGCCCGGCGCGCGTGTCATTTTCGTTTATTGTGGAAACTTGCTAACTTGAGCGTCAGAGTGGCCGTGGTGGGAGAAATCCCGCTGGACCTCTGACCTCTCGTTTGTTGATTGTGTTGTGTAGGTCCCAGATTAAGAGATACGGAGATCAAACCCTCCTCATGACGCTACCACGTGATACATAATCCGGAGGCTCCCTAATCCGTACAAACAACCGCGGACCCAAGACGCAACAGATAATAAGGTTAATATTTACAACAGTTTGAAAACCAACAATCAATTTTTTTATAGTGGGATTGCAGGCCACGATTCAACAGTAATACTTATTGTGACTACTTAGGTCACAATTTAGGTCATGTATCAAGGTAAATGTTGTTGGTGCTAAATCGTGCAATAGTCAAGGGGTGTTCAGCTAAGACGATGTGATCCTTTAGGTCAGCCGCCACCATACACAATTTAGGTCGTGCGTCATGGTAAATACTGCTGGTACTAAATCATGATATTTATACATAGTCGAGGGGCGATCAGCTAAAATACTGTGACCATTTAGGTCAACGATCACCATACACAATTTAGGTCGTACGTCATGGTAAATGCTGTTGGTGTTAAATCGTGCTATTTATACATAGCCGAGGTGTGATCAGCTAAGGCACAAAATATCAGCTAAGTATTAAAAGGCAGGCGAACGCTTGGTAATGCAGCACGACACCTTTCAACTTGTCTCTCTAATTCAATTAACCACCTCCTGAAATACAGTTTGGAGATAAAATTTTAACCGTCTAATAATAAGACTGACTAATTTAAATTCTCATAATTTTAGTTAGATTTCATTTATTAAACACCTTCTCAAGCCATTATCGATGGGGCCATCTTTCGACCAACTCTCGCAAGCTTACGCTAATTATTAAAATAATTAAAAAATTATTTTATGTGATTTATTATATTATATTAAATAAATTATTTTATAATTAGCCTTATCTTAAATAAAAATAATATTTATATAATTAAAAAATTAATTATCTTCTAACCATATAAATAATATAATTACACATCGTTAGTTTAAAAATAATAATTTGAACTTCCACATCGTGTGTCGTAATAGAAGAAAAATAATGATGAGCATCAATAAAATCGATTCTAATTTTTTTTATAAAACAATTTTAAAAATATATTTAAATATATCTATAATACTTATCATCGTATTATAAAATTAGAAAATAATATAATAATTTTAATAATTTACCAAAAATTTAAATCTCATAAAGTTTATCCCAGCCCCCTCTCATATCGCACCCTTTCTCGGTGAATATGATAATGTGTAAAAATAATAATAAGTATAACATTTTCCATTATATTTGCTAACATTAGGAAACACCGGGTTTATTTACTCCCAAAGTAAGTTGTTGTGTTTCGGGAGTCAGAGCTCTGATGCAACACAAATATTTGAGCGTGGAAAGATAAAGAGAACGAGAGAAAAATACCAGAATTTCATAAAAAATTTTCCGTAAATGAGGAGGAAAAACCACGATGCTCAAGGCCTAAATGATGCTTCACTATTTTCCCTTTCTCTTCCTAGCCTTTTTCCTTAGAAAGCTCTCTTCAATCTCGGGAGAAAAAGCCCATTTCTTAGAGTTTTAGCTAGGTATTTATAGTGGGAGAATGTCCCTTATAAGAGGTCCACGTGGCTATCGGCGTATGGCTGGGAGGCTGTCCACCTACCCTGCTGGCCGTGTCAGGCATGCTGGGAGGCTGTCCACCTGCCCTGCTAACTGTGTCAGGCACGTTGGCGTGTGCAAGGAGGCAAGTCGCCGGCGTCACTGATTGGGTCTTGTCGTGTTAGGTGTGCAAACCATTGATGTCAGTCTTGAAGTGACAATGCGTGCTCTGAGCGTCATTATGCACTGTGGAGGCGACGTTGCCCGCAGATTGCGTGTTCCTTGATAATTGTAAAGATGCTGAGCTGGCGTTCTCGACCATGTCCTATCCTTTTGTGAGTACGCGGACTCGATAAGGGAGACAGCTCTCGGACGTCGACTGCTCTCTTGATTAAAGGATCATTGGTTCCTTGCGGAGAGCCCTTGGGTCTTTGCTGACCTCTCGGGTTAATCTGGGGCCTGAAAAAATGTCTGATGTCCTCGGACTTCTTACAACGAAGCAGGGTCTTGGGCATTTTAAACCTTCTCGGGTCTCTTGGGCCTCTCTTTTGAGGCGGTATTTTATGGACCCTAATATTGGAACCCAACATAAGTACCTAAATATTTTTTAATACAATAGTAGGCACTGCCACCGGCCACCATTGTGGCGGTGGTTGACGAAGTAATTATAAAAACATTATTCTTAGCAAGGAAGCTCGAATCAAAACAAACTTGGAGCTTCTCGACTTTTTAAACTCTTCAATATGAGAAACATAAGATTTACACAAGCAAGGTACAATAATAAAGAAGATTTGATAAGTGCGTATTAAAATATCGACCGATATATACTGATAAAACCCTACAATACTGATAAATTTCAATACTGTAAAAAAAACGTGATATGCAGTTATATCGTTAATATATCGACCAATATTTACCAGTCGCCCTAAGATTTTTTTTAAAATTTTATTTCTTTCAAAATATTTGATACTAACATATGTTATTCAACATTTACACAAGCACAGTACAGTAAAGAAGATCTAATATGTATATACTAAAATATCGACCGATATATACTAATATTAACCCCACGATACTGATATTTTTCAATACTGTAGAAAAATCGTGATATGCAGTTATATTGTTAATATATTAACCAATATTTACCTGTCGCCCTAAGATTTTTTTTAAAATTTTCTTTCTCTCAATATATTTGATACTAGTATATGTTATTCAACATTTACACAAGCAAGGTACAATAAAGAAGATCTGATAAGTATATATTAAAATATCGACCAATATATACTAATATTAACCCCACGATATTAATATTTTCCAATACTGTAGAAAAATCATGATATGCAGTTATATCGTTAATATATCGACCAATATTTGCCTGTCGCTTTATGATTTTTTTTTTAAATTTTCTTTCTTTCAATATATCTAATACCAGTATATGTTATTCCGTATTTATACAAGCAAGGCACAATAAAGAAGATCTGATAAGTATATATTAAAATATTGACCGATGTATACTAATATTAACCCCACGATACTGATATTTCTCAATACTGTAAAAAAATCGTGATATGCAGTTATATCTTTAATATATAGATCAATATTTACCTGCCCTCTAAGATTTTTTTATTTAAATTTTTTTTCTTTTAATATATTTAATACTAGTATATATTATTCATCATTTACACAAACAATATACAATAAAGAAGATTTGATAAGTATATATTAAAATATCGACCAATATATACTAATATTAACCCCACCATACTGATATTTTTTAATACTGTAGAAAAATCGTGATATGCAGTTATATCGTTAATATATCGACTAATATTTGCCTGTCGCCTTACGATTTAAAAAAAAAAATTTAATATATCTGATACCAATATATGTTATTCAATATGTTAAATGCTGAAATTTTTATCAATGATAAGAAGTGAAAATCACCTGCAGCTTGGTGGGTTTAAGCACTTGTAAATAGCTGATGCAGGCTGTTTTCTTGTAGGTATGCTGCTGGCATCTACAAATCTCACTTCTCCTGGACCAAAGAAAAGATCCCCATGCCTGAATTTCATGGTCAAATTCAAAAGAAAATTGTTATTTATATATTTATTTATATTAAAAATATCAATTTTGGCATGAAGAGAGAAGCAGAAAAGAGTAAAAATTAAAATATCTGTGGTTACACAGCTTGATCTCTACAGTGCAGAGAGGTTGTATCTGTGGCTTGAACATGTACCTTTTGAATGAGAATAGAGTAACCTTACCATAACCTCACAGCTCACAATTTCTCTTGTTTTGTGCCGCTATAGTATTACCAACTATGGAATGAAATATCAGTCGATATATATCAGTATTGATCTCCAATAATACTGATATTTTTCAATACCATAACAAAATCGCAATTGGTCGCCATATCAGCGATATATTGTGTACGATATTGTTAAAATATCGGAGGAGAGCTCCCTGGCGGTCTATTTCATTTCTATTTTGCAAAAAATATATATCTGATACTGATAGGTATTGGCCAATATAGCAGCAACTAATGCTAATACTAGCAACAGTATAGAATTTGGTTACCTTCGGAGATCAAGCCCAACCAGGCCGGCTTGTAGAATCGTCAAGTTGTCGGAATCCGGTGAGACAACAATGATCGTGTCCCCAGAGTATTGAGTTTCGAGAACCGACATGAGCTGGGTTACACGGACAAACACATCGGCAACACTCTCGTTCGGGGTTCCATCGCTGATAGGTGGAGGCTTGATGCTTGGTGATATGATATCTGATGCATACACCTGAACAAAATTCACATTTCTTTCAACCATGCGTTCATTAAGGACATGCAAAATCAAACAGAACCAACTGATGTATCAAGAAATCAACAGACTCAAATGTTTAAGCTATTGCTTCTAAATCTAACAGCTATTCATTAATTATCTGAATGATGCTTTAGACTTGAAGCGTAAATTCAGCACAGGCTCACTCCATAACACAGAACAAGAAACAATTACAAGAAAATGAAAAGTTTCAGGAGTAGAACTCATGAGTATCTATTCAATAAGCGCTAATACCATGTCAAAAAACTAACAGATAAACGTGACTATCGATTACATTATTGATCAAATGATGGTAAATGAGCTCTTACTTTCGAAATGGATAATGCACTTTCGGACATGAAACGTGGCTTCAGCACGAGTTGACTCCATAGCACAAACCGAGAGATACTTACAAGAGAACGGCAGGTTTTAGGAGTTCAACCCATGAGCATCTATTCACTAAGCCTTGATATCATGTTAAAAAACTAACTAATAATAATAGCTTAAAACCTTACATAGAATGCCGATTATATGATCCAACAAAGGCAAACGAGCTCCTACTTCTAAAATAAAGAATGCCTTTTAAGACATAAAGCGTGAATTCAAGGTCACTCCATAACGCAGAGAAACAATTAATAAGACACTGATACCGTGTCAAAAATCAACAAAGAAAAAGACTTAAACTATTATGTGAATGACAATTATATGATCCAACCAAGGTAAGTGAGCTCTGACTTCTGAAATGGAGAATGTCTTTTTGGATATGAAGTGTGAATTTAGCACAGATTCACTTCATGATACAAACCGTGAAATAATTATAAGAAAATGGGTGGTTTTAGGAATTAAACACATGAGCATCTATTCGATAAGACACTGATACAATGTCAAAAGATCAACAAATAAAAGAACTTAAACTGTTACATGAATGCCAATTATATGATCCAACAAAGATAAATGAGCTCTTACTTCTGGAATAGAGAATGCCCTTTTGGACTTGAGGCATGAATTTAGCACAAACTCACTCCGTAACACATAACGAGAAATAATTATAAGAAAATGGGAGGTTTTGGGAATTGAATCGAGTATCTATTCAATAAAACGTTGACCCCATGTCAAAAAATCAATAGGTAAAAAAACTTAGACTGTGACGTGAATGTCGATTATATCATCCAACAAAGGTAAATGATCTTACTTCTGAAATGGACTCCAAGGCCTTGCCTTCATAAGCTCCAAGACCACGAGCATCCAGGAAACTATACTCTGGAACAATGTGACTGCACAAAATCAAATCAATCTTTATAGAATGCAGCAGAATATATAGAACAAGTGCAAATTAAAGAAAAATCAAGGGTTGTCAAACTCTCTCTTAGGAACAAGTTTGATTCTACAAGAACTTCATCAACCTTACGTATTTGCTCACTCCAACGCATAGATGAAAATATTGGCTAATATTATAAATACCGGCCACTATGTATCGATACCAAGCCCTCTTAATACTAGTGATAATATCACAATATATTATTCTATTGTGATATATTGACCAATATTCAAAATATCGGCCGGTTGATATGATTCTATTAGTTTATAATTTTTAGAAATATTTTTTTCCTTTTGATATATCTGATATTTACACATATTATCCAATATCGATATGGTCGTGACCGATATTGATATTTTTATCCATAGTCCAACAATTTTTTTAGCATATGATCAACTCCTAGATCCTTTAACCTATCAAACCCCAATGGATATATGCAACCCACATGCAAGTGCAGCTCTTCAATAGAGACAATGTTGAAATTTTATGGCTGCTATCTTTTTAACTAATTGATGTTAAAAAAAGAAACTTAGCACTTTAGTTGGAGGTTCAAACCTGAAACTTCCAATTTCTTCATAAAAGAAGGCCCCTAAAAATCCATCTAATTTCCATTACAATTCACAGAATCCATTTTGTCAAACACACGCCAAAACAAAACACTTCTGATCATTCTAATTGTCAGAATCTGACCCGATGGCAAGTTTAGCTTGACTTTTGTCAGTATCTATGATATATTTATTCCATTGAGAAAGTTGGGGCATTTCAATACTTACTCCTGCCAGGCCAATGAAAGCCTAAAAACATCCAAACGGAGAGAATCAATTCAACAAATTTGAGCCGCCCTGCATTATCTCGAAGATTATTAAGATGTGCAGGAAATCGAGACCCCAAAAAAGCTTATTTAGTTCTAAATGATGCAGAATTAATTTGATTCTGGATCTAACCCCATCTCCTAGCTATGTCTATAACTTCTTAAAATTTAGATTTGCCCAATTTTGTCTTCACCAAAACAAAATGACATGTCTATACGAAAAAGACATGAAACTTTTTGTATACTTTTTCTAGTTTTCAATGACTTTTCAGCCTCCCGGAATTTGTTGGGGTCACTCCCGAGTGGCATGAAGGTCCGCGGACTCCATTGGAAAAATGGACGAGGACGTTGATGATTGGTCAAGGACCCCAAAAGCGTATGCGTTGACTCTATCTTCGTAGGCCTGCAAGCGCCGTGTTTCTCAGGTGGGTTGATCACCTACCCTGATTGGAAGTTGTGGCGGCTACAACTTCCCATGTGTCAGGTCTACCATCTGACACGTCAGGCGTGCGCCTGTCATGGCAGGCCTAGGGGCGTGGTCCTGCCACCCTACCGCCAGTAGGGTGGCTGGCTGTCCACCCGACTCTTGTGTATAAATAGAGCTTGTGCCATTGCTTGAAAGTGAGCTGCGACATTGTGTAGGAGAGAGCATTGAGAGAGCTGAGGGCAAGCTTTGTTGTAAAGATAGAGTGAGAAACACATTTAGAGAGAGAAATTGTACACTTGAGATTATTTTCTTTCGTTTGAGCTTATGTAGCTAATACTTATAAACAATCCTTTTATAGTGTATTCTTTCGTGGTTTTTTTCTTTGATTCAGGAAGGGTTTTTCACGTTAAAATTTCATGTGTTCTCTCTTCTATCGTTACTTTTTTTGTCCGTCCGAGAGCTCTGCTCTGTGTTGCTGTTCGAGAACCTTGTCCGCTCGGTCACCGTGCCTTCTGCGTATTTTGTTCCAACAAACTTTTGGCCGTACTCATCAGCATTATAGGGAGTAGCAACCCAGGCATAATAAGATGCATTAAAAAATGTGAGGCCTAGAGATTTTTCCATTGAATTAGCTCCGATTGCCTTGAACTTTGGATGCCTAGTTAGGTCCTGAGAATGATAGTCCTGTCCACTTAATGGCTTGAATCATGTATTACTGTGATTATGTTCATTTTAGAATTTAGGAATTACGAATAATATTACCTTTATTTTATATAAAAAAGAAGAGGTAATTGGATATTCTCTAACACTCGGTAATTCTATTTTTGTGTGAAAGGCAATAAGATTTTTGAAGGTCAAATTTTGAGAACCCTTGGTCATCTTGTTACAGATATCCTATGTGCAAAATGAAGAGCTAGTGGAGGGTCCTTTATGCTTGTAAAAGCTGAAACTACTAAAAACGACTAATTTATATTTGTTCAATTGCTTCATTGGTGAAACTATCTGGGAACATCCCTTGTCTACACTATTTAGTCTCTGCACTTTGAACTATGAGTTGTAGATCTTATGCAGCTTCAAATTCAATATATAAACTGCTATTTTTCCTGCAGTGAGTTCATATGATGGTGCTTCCACTTGGCTTTTTAAACATTGCTATTTGTATTATTTAGTTTCATGATTTATTTGCGGTTAGCTAGAACAGTTGTTTCTACTGTAACCTTTTTTAGCTGTCGTCCAAAGGCCATGTTGCATGAGAAATGTGATTTCCTTCTAAATTGTAATCACTAATATCTATTATGTGGAAGCTGCCTCTATCATTTGATTTAAATGCGACGTTTAATTTTTTTTATTTGTTCCATGCTAAAGGATTTGGCATAGAACTGATCAAAACCAGGTCACCTCACTGGCTTGATCCTCCCAACCTGATTTTTGGGGATTTGGGCAAAGTATGTATTCCATGGGAAGGCTTGCAAAACATTTAGGCCTAAAGTTAAGCTTGGCCAAGCATGGGCACATGAAAATATGTCTGGCCCAGTTCAAAATAAAAAAACTACTACAGTTGATTAATTCATCTGTTATATTGTATAATCTTTTTTGGGAATACCTTAACATTCATCTTTTTGGGAAATTACCTAAGCCCATGAACACCTATATACTTCATAGTGGAGCTATAGACAGATAGTCTAGCACAGAGGAAAATAAATAGCCTAGTCTAGCCCAAATTATTTATATATTTGTAAATATAATTTTTATGATTTTCTGTAAATTTTTAAGAATTTATTTTCTACATGAATATTAATTTTTTTTTACTGTTTTTAGGCAATAATTTTAGAAAAATGTTCTTTTTCTAAAAAAATAAAATGTCCATGGGATGGGCCCGGCCAACTTGGTGTTGATGATGATGGTCACAACATGGGTTTTGGCCTAGGAAGCACAAACACTCTTTTGGGTTTAAAACATCCGACACATCTTGGACACAGACACGTGTTAATTTGGTTTTTTTCTCAGACACGTTCCGGACACACTCCAGATGCGTCCCAACATATTTTGGATACTCTCTGGATACGCCCCAACATGTTTTGAGCACGTTTTGGACACTTTGAGTAATTTTGTAATTTTTTTAAAAATTGTGGGTCATTTTATAAATTTTAAAAAATATGGGCTATTTTATTATTTTAAAATCTTAAAGTAATATCTCTCTATTTTATTTCTGTCAATAGTCCACGCTCCTCAAGAATATTAGTCAAGAGAGGCTTTTTCTTTCGTAGTAGGTGACATTTTTTTTTTTCACCAAATATTTAGAGAATATAAAGTTAAGATTTGAGAAAAATGAGATCAATGCGGAGGTAAAACAAATGAATGCGATAATATAATTGATTTTTGGTGGAGTAAGGATTCGATTTTTTTATCACAAATGAAGGTGATAACTTATAAATTAAATATAAAATAATAGTATTTATTAATTAAAAAAATTATAAACCATAATTTTAGTTTATGTGTTCCCAATGTGTCGTATCTTTAATTTTTATAAAATAGCGTGTTAGCGTGTCAATATCGTGTCATATCCGTGTCGCGCATCGGTATCCGTGCCTCATAGGTTTTGGATTTAATAAATAGGCCCGGATTTGAAATTGAATGGATAATCACTTTTTGGAGCCTATACTTCAATACTTCACTGAAGATTTATCCTTTTTCTCCTTCAATTTTTTTCCTTATAATTGGAAATGAGAAATCATTAATTTGATCACCTTTAATTTGCATGCATTACTTGCTTGTCTTTTTCCTATAAACACGCATAGGACCCCGATACTGTCACATTACCATGGAACAAAGTTGATGTTGCGGTCATGGACCTCATGGTGTCATGACGTTATCTAATGGTTAAACTCTGCCATCATGGGACCTTTTTATAGGTTCTTAAAATTCTAATGGTTAGATTTGTGATACTTTACACAACTCAAATAACTTGGGAGGCTTTACTGATTTCTTACATCACATAGTAAAATTATGAGTTAAACAATGCTCAAATGTTGAACAGCATAAAGATTTTCAAATTATGGAAATTTGATGTTATTCAATTATAGCAAGTTGCCACCCGCCTGACAATTATGGTAATTATTTTGGTTCACCAAGCATGTACTCATTACAAAAAGAGCACATTTCAGGAAATGGAGTAGTAAACCTCAACAAGTCTTCATATTGTAAAATAGAAAGATGATTGCATCACTAATGTATAGTCAAATACAATTCATATGCCAAATACAACCTTAAGAGACTGTTGCATAATTGTTGTATTGCCATTTAATGGCCTAGATCATTTTGTAAAGGTCATATTGGCTACTGCTGACAATTCTAAATTTTGGATTAAGTATCGGCTTTCTCATATTTGAGATGTACTTGCCAATATTTTGTCTATGCCCATTGCCTATGAATATGAATGTAAATATTTATTTGCTTACTGATTGAAAGTGAAGGCATTAATAATTGTAGCTTATTTGTGGCATTTTTACAGCTCTTTGAGTGGATGCAAATTCATGAGAAGATCAACTGTTCATCGTATAGCAGTTATATTAAATTTATGGGGGAGAGCATGAATCTTGCATTGGCACTGGAGACATATGATGGAATAAATGATGATAGCACCAGGAATAATGTCTCTGTATGCAATTCTCTTCTTAGTTGTTTGGTTAAGAATAACAAGTTTGATAGCGCAATTGATTGGTTTCATCGGATGAAGCAAAATGGATTAGAACCAGATGCAGTTACTTATAGCACGGTATGACTTCCACTCTTAGTACATGAACTAGCTTAATAGAGGATGAAATTAACACTCCAAGTAGTGCTTGGTGCCTCATTTTCTCTGGCCATTTAGCCCACTGGTTGATCATGCTGAGGGATCTGATGAAGTAATCTCCCATAGATTGATTATGGGGAATTTGTATCTGTATATACATACGCTGACTCTATATAGGGTTAAGTGAGCCAACTTCAAAAGCTATGCTCAAAACTGAGTAGTCTTATTGGTCAGTGGTGTCAGAGTTCTTTGTGTTGGAAGTTCTGAAAGCTTGTTTGATTGGGAATGCTTTTTTCTCTATCATCCTTAGCTTTTGGCAGGTTGCATCAAAATGAAGCATGGATACTCTAGGGCACTAGATCTGGTTCTGGAGCTGGAAATTAATGGGATTTCAATGGACAGTGTGATTTATGGGACACTTATAGCTGTTTGTGCAGCAAATGGTCAATGCAAAGAAGCAGAGAGATACTTTCTCCGGATGAAGGCTGAAGGGCATTCTCCTAATTTTTATCATTATAGTTCATTGCTCAATGCTTACTCAGCAGATGGGAACTATCATAAGGCTGATGAGTTGGTTAAAGCTGTGAAAGATGCAGGATTGGTGCCAAATAAGGTTTGTTTTCTTTTTATCAATTCATGGAGTCTTCTGATTTACACCAGTCGTCACCAGCTTCTGAGTTTGGAAATCCAAGTATTATGAGCTTAGTAATTTACTTTGGACAAAGTAAGAGATTTTTGGGATGAGATTATGATGCATCATACTCAGTAGGATCAAGGTTATGCAATAATGGAAGTAATTTCTTATCTTTGTTTTATTTTCACACTGCTTGCTAGAGGGATTTGGAATGATTCTTCATTTCAAATTCATTTTCTCTCTCTTTTTTTTTTTCTTGAAGAGGGGTGGATTGTGAAGGTGAACACTGAGATTGCACATTGAGATATTGGCAGTAGGTCTATTGCATTTGTAATATATATCACAATGACAACAGTATTCTTAAAGTTGTTTATCAATAATATCATTTAGACCGCTGAACCTTCTGTGCATACAATAGTGGAGAAGTTTTTCTTCATTGCTCTAATTTTGTTGGGGATCTTCGGGATCAGATGATTGTAATTATTGTGTATTGGAGTAATGTGGTATGAACCCTGCTTGTAATTGTGTGTTGGTTCTAACTGGCCTGCTATTCATTCAAGTAAGCACCACAGAAATTTTGGTAAGAAGTTGTTTTGAGAATTGTTGTTCTTTTATGTAGATAATAATTCGTTAGTGGAGAAAGAAAATAGTACTCTGTAAAATAAACTAATCCAATCTCTGCAGCTCCATTTAGGGGGGAGATTTCAGAGAACTGACGAAATATTATGTTGTCCATTCCATGAGCTTGACAAGGGTTCCTTTTTTTTTTTATTCTTTTTCTTTTTTCATCCCTGATTTTATTTCAGTTTGGAACACGG
>JAOVVI020011235.1:0-12732 GCA_028571085.2 Nepenthes alata | reverse complement strand
TTTTCTTAATTGACCGCTCTGTTAGCTGGTAATGCCTACTAGCTCTAATTCCTCAAGTTATGAAAATATTAAATGTGCTGACAACTAAAATGTAAAATGTACAAGAAAAAAAGTTAAATGCATCATGAAAATGTTTCTGAATTTATATATATTTTTACATGTATTACGACTTTTATTCCTCCCTATGAAGTATTTTCATTAAAGATAGGCATGTCCTTGATTATTATGTATCTTGTTGAGCACTTGGTTCATTCTCTTACTATTTTCTTATCATCCAGATGTGGCGCAGGAGTTTATACCTGATGAACAATAGTAGAGATTTAGATAGTTGTTATGTTGTACTTAGAAATGATGTATTTTGTTTTGGGCTAAGTGTGATGTAAATTTGTAAACTTTGTAAGTTCCCAAAGAATGTAATATGTTATGGAAAATATTAGAGCTTCCGCAAATGTTTATGGTTATCTTGTATACTTCCGCAAAACGTTTTATGGGATATATTTGGGATTTTAGCGGCATCTTTCCTGATAAGGATCCTACAGCGTGCTTGACAATACAATGTTGGCACCACCAAAATTTTAGTATTATTACGAATCTTGTGTATGTTAAGGATAATTATCACATAATTAACATAATAATAATTAATTAAGAAAGTAAGAACGTGGACGTGACAAGCTCAAAGTACATTGAATGCTTGATAGATCTCTAACGTGGTTGTTAGTGTATATGCTTTTAACCAGCTTGTCATCTGCGTAGACTTTGATACTGTAACAGACTTTCTACTTGAACATTTAATTCACCATCTTTTGAAAAATGGCCCTATCATTCATTAGGCCGAAAAACGTAATTGTAAGTATATCCTTAATCTATCACGAAGGAATTTTTTTATCGCTAGGGTCCATCTGAATCTAGTTATACCTAGAGTAAGCATCCATAAACCACAGTAGTTGGTGACCTAATGGAAAGTTTACCAATAGGTCTTTTCGTGAAAGCAGGAAGCTATCTTTAGGATATACTTTATTCATATTTATAATAGTTAGTATATCATTTACTTCTTGTTGCTCTTCTTTATAAGCACCACGTTAGATAACTAATCCAGGTATTTGACTTCATGCATGAATCCTGCCTTAATAAGTTTATTAACTTCTTCCCATATGGCCATTAACTTGTCTTTGTGGAGCAGTTTTATCTTTTCTATTAGACATGCTTATGCCCAGGATGCTCAGCTAATGAATTATTACTTCCGTTGGGATTTCAGCCATGTCAACTGGTGCCTAAGCAGAGACATTCAAGTTGCTCTTTTGGAAGTTGATAGATCCTGCCTTGGATCCTAATCTAAGGAGGAGCCGATTAGGACATAATTCTTTGGATCCTTGGGATCCCGTTGGACTTTGATTGTTACTTTATCGATTGACTTTGCCATAGAGATGCCTCATCTCTTAAATTAAATTGTCACAGCCTCTCATTATCGAACACATACACACAACTTAACTGGTGAAGAAAAAGTTGTAAATAAATTTTACAAAAGTACACAAAATATAAATAGAAACAACCTTCAACTTCAATAATAACCCCAAAGGACCAACTTAAAAGACGAATTTCATCCCTCTTTTCTTGAAAATAGGACATTCACATTCCTAGGCAAGGGAATGGAAGGAAATAATGGGGCATAAAGTGAAGGGACATAAGCCATTAATTTTCTTCCATGCTTTGGCAGATTTTGCCCTAAGACATTTCAAAGCTACCTCTTAGAACTTTGAACCTGAATCTTGCGTATCACAAATTATAATTGAGAGTTCAAAGGATCTCGACTAGCGTTCCCGATAATCCTCTGATACTGAAATTAGTAGCAGCTCCTAATAAATGAGTTAGGGAGAGAGAGTAAACGATTTCCAACGCTTAAGACAGCAACGATTCCAGACAAATGAGGTAGGGAGAATGAGTAGAAGATTAGAGGACTAGGCCCGGAGAGCATTGTTTGGGAGGAGGTGTTTTATAGGGCAAATTCAGGACCTACTGATGCAAGCTAAGTGCTATAAGGCTTACGTCGAATTTTAGATATTGTAGGGATGAGCAAATGATTAGATGATCCAAGATTTAGATCTCTCAAAAGATATTCGTAGTTCGGTTGGTCCCACCATTTGTGGGTTAGGCTCATACCTTATATTGAATTCCAAAATATTGAATGGATCGTACTATGAGTTGGCAAAAACTCCGGGTTTCTACAAGGCCCCTTTCTAGAGGCTAGCTCTTGAGAGATATCATCCTATAAGTCGGGAAGAATAGAAAATGATTGTTTACGTGCCTTCATCACTGAGATCTTTTTGGTTTTTCCCTGTTGCGTCCTTGGATAGCTAGGTAGTTGTCCTAATTGTTTGGAATCACTCCCGTGTGGAAGTCCTTATAACCGGGAGACTTAGACGGAGCACGTATGTACTACTTTAAGAACAAGAAATTTTAGTCAACATAGTTGACCGGAACCCTCTGGATGGTCAACCTCTGCCGGTTAATATGTTGACCGATAAAAGTCATGAGACGACTTTCTCTACTGAAGAATCGAGACGGACTACTTTGACCGATCAATGGTGTGATTGACCGGCCAAAATAAGAGGATGGTCAATAGATATGACCGACTGAATTTGAAAGGTTTGAATGACTGTCATATCCCAAAAAGTGTATAGTTGACCTATCCGACTGGGTAGTTGGTAAACATTATTCTTGGGACTCCAAAGGTTGATCGGTTTGCAGGAGCTGTCATGCGCCGCCTGCTGCAGGACACGGTGTGTGCATGCACACATGCAGACCTTAGAAGTTGAGCACCAACCACCAGCTGGGCTGTGGTGGGGGACGTATGTATATATGTGTGTGTATATGCACACTAAAGGTGCGAGGTAGAGAAAGTAGTGAGAGAAATCAAAGGAGAAAAAGTGAAAAGAAAGAGAGTGGTGGGTGAAAACAAAAGTGTTGAAGTCTTGTTTACCTTGCTCTGTTCTTATTTTTGCCTCCTATAGTTTGTGTAATCAATTTCTCATACCTAGTAATTTTTGTGGACTTGATATCCCGTAGTTTTTTTCTTATTTCAGAATGATTTTTCATATAAAATATTTGGTATTCATTTCTCTTCTCTTGCCTCTACTTCACAGTTCTTGTGTACTTTTATCAGTTGGCCGTCCATTCCGGCTAACAAGGATTATTCATGCATTCTTGTCAATATGACACCCATTGCCCGTCAACAAGTGGCATCAGAGAGGGGTTGAGAATTTCGTTTGAATGGCGTTATCATGCTCAAAGAACTTTTGTTCAGCATAGAACAATTTAATGGGTAGAGTAACTTCATCCTCTAGCAGGAGAGGGTGATGAACATCCTGACTAGAGAAGGAATAATAAAAGGACTGAAGAAGGAAGATAAACTAAAAAATCTATCAGTGGAGGACTGGCAAGATAAACGAGATCTTGCCAATTGTACTATTAAATTATGCCTGGCAAATAACACGATCTGGGAGATCCTTGGCTTGACTGATCCGGCGGAGGTTTTGGAGAAATTGGATATACGATATAAGTCTAAGTCCCGAACAACCAGGTCACACGTGAAAAAGCAGTTCTATAGCCTGCGATTGTTGGAATGAGAGAGTTTTGAGAAACACTTGGACAAGTTCAACCGGATTGTGACACAAATGGCAGCCCTTGACGAGAAGATTCAGGAGGAGGACAAGGTGTTGGTTTTGCTGGCATCTCTGTCGGCTTCTTATGACCATATTGTCACTACGTTGCTGTTTGGGAAAGACACTCTCAATTTGGACAATGTCATTACTTACTTACTCATGAATGAGTCAAGGCAGTCACAAAGGGCATCAACGTCTTCTCATAGTGAAGTACTTGTGACCGAGTCCAGGGGAAGGAGTAAAGGACGCAGTCAGAAGCATGGAGAGAAAGGACGTAGCAAATCTCGATCAAAATATCAAAACTTTGAGTACCATCATTGTTACAAAAAGGGCCACATCAAGAAGCAATGCTTCAAGTAGAAGCGTGAGAACGCAAAAAAGGAGAAAGGAGAAAAAGGGCGATGTGAGGACAAGTCATCTGTCTTAGTGGTCACAGGAAGTGATCTCCTGTTGACATGTGAAGAGTACGTGGCAAATCTGACGGACGAGGAGTCCGGCTGGGTGATTGATTCTGGTGCCACCTTGCATGCCACGTCTAGAAAGGGGTTGTTCACATCTTACACTACAGGGGACTTTTGAGTGATAAGGATGGGCAATGAAGAAACATCCCAAATTATTGGTAAGGGTGACGTTGTACTGGTTACCAATAATGGGACGAAGTTGTTGTTAAAGGATGTTCGACATGTCCTTGATATCAGGCTCAATATCATCTCAGCTGGTCGGCGGAATGATGAAGGTTACTGCAACACCTTATGTGAAGGAGACTGAAAACTTACCAGAGGATCTCCGGTAGTGTAAGAGGGAAAAGGTACTCCGGCCTGTACATTATGAAGGCATTCGCAATGGCCGGAGACGTTAAGGCAGCAATCAGCAAGGAGACCAAGAATTCGTGGAACAGGAGGTTGGGCCATATGAGTGAATGCAGACTACACCATCTGGTCAGGAAGGGTCTTATTGCTGGAGTGGAGGACGACGGACTAAGAACGTGTCCTCACTGCTTGGCCGGCAAACAAAGAAGAGTCTCATTTCATGGAGACTTGTTCGCTCCAAAGGAAAAACTACTTGATCTCATCCACACAGATGTGTGTAGACCATTCAAAGAGAAGTCATTCGGTGAAACTCAATATTTTGTCTCTTTTATTGACGATTGTTCCAGAAAACTATGTGTTTATCCATTGAAAACCAAGGACCAGGTCCTCGGTATATTTAAGCAATTTTATGCCCTTGTTGGGCGACAGACAGGGAAGAAAATGAAGGCCATCCGAAGCAATAACGGCGGTGAATACATAGGGCCTTTTGATACCTATTGCCGGTCACATGTTATTTGGCATCAAAAAATACCTCCAAAGATGCCACAGTTGAACGGAGTGGATGAGCGGATGAACCGCATACTTCTAGAAAGAGTACGATGTATGCTTTCCGAAGCTGAGCTCCCTAGACATTTCTAGGTTGAAGCATTGAAGACGGCGACCTACATCATAAATAGGTCGCCTAGTAAACCCTTGAAGGGTGAAGTGCCGGAAAAGATATGGTCGAATAAGGAGCCATCTTATGATCATCTACGAGTATTTGGATGTAAAGTATTTGTTTATGTCCCAAGAGGTGAAAGAACAAAGTTGGAGCCAAAGATGATACAGTGCGTCTTTCTGGGCTATGGGAAAGATGAGTTGGGTGATAGATTTTATGATCCAACTGGAAGAAGACTTATCTTGTCAAGAGACGTAACCTTCGTTGAAAGTGAAACGATTAAGGATATTGGTAGGAAGACCAAGTGTGACGCCGAGTAGACGGACAAAGTAAGTGTTGAAGTTATCTTTTCGGTATCTCTGGAAGATGACGATAATGGTCCTGAGGCGATTGAGTATAATGGAGAGGCAATTACGGCACCTGATGAAGAACAAGATAAAGTCGTCCCTCAACCGGTCAAGGATCTACCTGTCAGATGATCCTCACGAAATAGACAATCATCCGTCCGTCTGTCACCTAGTGAATATGTTATGCTCACTGATGCCAGAGAGCTTGAGACTTATGAAGAGGCTATGGAGGACGAGAGTAATGAAAAATAGCTGGAAGCCATGAATGATGAAATGAGTTCTTTTCATGAGAATCATACCTTTGATCTAGTCAAACTTCCTAAGGGGAAGAAGGCTCTAAAGAACAAATGGATCTTCCGGTTGAAAATGGATGAAAATTCTATGAAACCAAAGTATAAGGCACGGTTAGATGTGAAAGGTTTCAATCAACGGAAGGGAATCGATTTCGATGGGATTTTTACTCCAGTGGTAAAAATATCCTCCATACGGGTTGTGCTAGGCTTGGTAGCCACCCGAAATCTGGAAGTAGAGCAAATGGATGTCCGAACAGCCTTTCTTCATAGTGAACAGGAGGAAGAAATCTATATGAAATAGCCAGAAGGGTTCAAGGCTAAAGGGAAGGAGCAACTAGTCTGTCATCAAAGGAAGAGCATATATGGGTTGAAACAGGCTCCAAGACAGTGGTACAAGAAGTCCGAATCAGTCATGATTAGTCAAGGATACGGGCAAACTAATTGTGATTACTGTGTTTTCACACAGAGGTTTTCAGAAGACGATTTTGTTATCCTCATCCTTTACGTGGACGACATGTTGATTATTGGACAAAATAGTACTTGGATAAAGAAGTTGAAGAAACAACTTGGACAATCATTTGCCATGAAAGACCTCGGACCGACAAAGCAGATTTTTGGTGTTAGATTCATTTGTGATCGCGAGGTAGGGAGACTATGGTTGTCTCAAGAAAACTACTTTGAGAAGATACTCCAACGATTCAACATGAATAAGTCTAAGTCTGTCAGCACTCCACTTGCAAAAGAACACAAGTTGAGTAGTCACCAGTGATCATCTTCGGACAAAGAGAAAACGTACATGAGAGGCGTTCGCTAATCCTCAACCGTCGGAAGCCTCATGTATGCCTTGGTATGCACCAGGCCGGACATAGCACATGCTATCAGTACAGTCAGCCGGTTTCTTTCCAATCCAGGGAAGGAGCATTGGTCCACAGTAAAGTGGATTATGAGATACATCCAAGGAACTTCCAAGAGGTGCTTGTGTCTTGGAAGTGACAAGCCTCAGTTGGTGGGCTACTCGGACGCTGATATGGCCGGAGACATTGATAGTTGTAAGTCCTTTTTAGGATACTTGGTGAAATTTATAGGAGGAGCAGTTTCTTGACAGTCTAAGTTGTAAAAGTGTGTCTCTCTTTCTACTACAGAGGCCAAGTACATTGTCGTGATAGAAGCTTGTAAAGAGATGTTGTGGCTGAAAAAGTTCATTCAGAAATTGGGCCTCAGACAAAAAAAGTATGCAGTATTTTGTGATAGTCAGAGTGTCATTCATCTCTGCAAAAACTCCTCACTTTATTCCAGATCAAAGTATATTAATGTGCGATATCATTGGGTGAGAGATGTATTAGAAGACGGTCTACTGTCACTTGAAAAGATTGACACTGAAGAAAACGGGACAGACATGATGACCAAGATTCTACCGAAGGAAAAGAATGAAGCATGCTGCAAGTTAGCCGGGATGATGGACTTAATTTTCTCACGGTCGTGAGGGGAAGTTTGTTGGGAATCACTCCCATTTGGAAGTCCTTGTAATCGGGAGACTTGGACGGAGCACGTATGTGCTACTTTAAGAAGGAATTCTAGTCAACATAGTTGACCGGACCCTCTAGACGGTCAACCTCTTCTGGTCAATATGTTGACCGGTAAAAATCGTGAGACATTTTTCTCTGTTGAAGAATCGGAACGGACTACTTCGACTGGTCAACGGTGTGATTGACCGGCCAAAATGAGATGATGGTCAATAGAGTTGACGGACTGAATTTGAAAGGTTTGAATGACTGTCATATCCCAAAATGTGTACAGTTGACCTACCCGATTGGGTAATTGGTAGACATCATTCTTAAGACTCCAAAGGCTGATCGGTTTGCAGGAGCAGGCATGCGCCGCCTACTGCAGGACACAACGTGCGCATGCACACATGTAATTGGAAGTTAAGCACCAACCACCACCTGAGTTATGGTGGGGGACGTATATATATATGTGTGTGTATATGCACACTAAAGGTGCGAGGTAGAAAAAGTAGTGAGAAAAATTAGATGAGAGAAAGTGAAAAGAAAGAGATCGGTGGGAGAAAACAAAAGTGTTGAAGTCTTATTTACCTTGCTATATTCTTGTTTTCGCCTCCTACAGTTTGTGCAATCAATTTCTCATACCTAGTAATTTTTGTGAATTTGGTGTCTCATGATTTTTTCCTTATTTCAGAAGGGCTTTCCACGTAAAATATTTGGTGTTCATTTCTCTTCTCTTGCCTCTACTTTACAGTGCTTGTGTACTTTTATCAGTTGGCCATCCATTCAGGCCAACAGGGATTGTTCCTGTAATCTTATCAATAAGACGCCCATTGTCCGCCAACACTAATAGCCCTACGGTCGCAATGGATCTACATTTGCTCTATTTTTGGCTTCCTTAAAGGACATTGGACTCTTGAGCCCCAAGACCCTAATCCGTAAATGTTATGGGGTGTGACCATCCTTATGGCCATATGATATCTTTGATCACCTATTAAAGTCAAAGCATTTGGCAGGCTGTGTATAAACCAACTGTTAGACTCAAGGTAAATTTAGGTTACTTTTTATGTACCTACAGATTGTTATAAATAAAAATTGAAAGTAAAAGCACATACCTATGTACTGAAGGCAACTCTATAGGTTAATTGCATTTAGGTTCCAAGAACTAGCTTGCTAGCTAGGGAATGCAGCTTGTACACTCCCACCCAAAATATGTCAACTGATTAGTTTAGTCCATTGTAATGGGAGGAGGCTGGTTCCTGTTGGTCTCTTTCTGGTAGCCTCTGTGTTTTAGGTACTAAATAATCCACATTAACCACTTTTTCATATACCCTTCGATAACATGTCGTCATTGATTGATATATTGCTACTCGAATGAGTGCCATGAGATGGATTCACAGGATGTTGGCTCGGTAGGTCGGGCTCGTATCCTGATGTTGAATTCCAACTTATTGAGTGGATAGTTCTATGGGTTGGCAAAAACTATTGGCTTTTGCAGCACCCCTTCCCGAAAGGCTAGAACTTGAGAGATGTCATCCTACGAGCAGGGAAGAATGAAAAATGATTGGTCAGTCCATGTTGTGTCCATGGACTTGTCAGGACCTTATTGACCTATAGAAGGCTTTAGGTTGTCCTTGCAAATTTAAAAACCTCATTTCGGTCGAGCTACTTTGAAACTCCTTTAGTATCTAATTGTAGTCGCTTTCTTTGTATGATCTTTCTCAAAACGGTGGATCTAGATTTGGTGTAAGAGTGAAGCTTTCTAGTTGAACTAAGTGTACTAAGTATAATCGACTATTGTGCTACTTTTAGTTGTAACTTCAACTTACCACTACATTAAGTCTCTCTTCTTTCCTTTACCTTACCTGTGGAGCAAGGATCTAAGCTCAATCACTTAGAGATCTCATGTCGTATTTGCTTCCATAACAAAAATACAAGCCTTTGCTATTGCCTCCAAATCTGGGAAGGTTCCAAAGGCCTATTGCATTAGCTAGAAGAAGCCCCAAGCTATATGGATAGACTACATGTCCTAAGCTTAGTTTCATCATTGAGAAGAGAATTTGTTCTAACCGCAGCATTGATGAGTGATAGGAAGTGCTTTAAGCTCTCACCTATGCCTACCTAATGCTAGTAAGGTGCTAGGGATGTTTCTCCTCCTTCATGCTAATGCGTATTGTGCTAAAACGTTTGAGTGAAGCTCTTTGAAAAATCTAATTAATTTCCACTCTGGCCAATTGAACCAAGCCAGCATCTCCTTTCAACATTACAGAGACATCAGTAGAGTGTTGAATCCCCCTAAATCTCAAAACTCTTAAGTGTTTGGAAATGGTTCACACGATCTATTGGATGAATGAGTGCTTCCAACATGGGTGTCTTGAATTTCTCGAGGAAAGATTGTTCTAGAATTTCTAAAGTGAAAGGCTTTCAACTTATTTATCCTATCAAGATGATTTGTTTGGCCACTTTTCTCCAAAGACTCCTTTTCAGTCTTTCTGAGCCTCTCTTTAATGTCTACAGAAGAGGCTAGTTTTAGAGGGCAAGATAAGACCTTAGCTAGACATGTTTATTTGAGATCTGATGTGTTGATGCTGTCAGGTGAGGATGAGGGGCGCTAGAACACATCCCTTTATCTCCACACAAACTAACTTCTTCCAAACCCGTAGGTCTTGACTTGTAGCATTTTTTAGTCAGCTTTATCTTCATTGTCAATCTTTCTTTTCAATTGGAGGCAAACAGCATCACTATGGATTTGTTCGGATCAAGAAGATGTCAAATTTATATCTTCATTGTTGATTTATTTGTCATTCCAATCGGGAGGTACTAGCTCTGCCATGAACTTGATTGAATCTAGAAAATGTTGAATGTATATCTTCATTGTCGATCTATCATTCAAATTAGGAGGCACTAGCTCTTCCATAAACTCAGCTAGATCTAGAAGATATTAAATTCACGTTTTTTATTGTCGATTTGTCGTTCTAATCAAAAGGCACTGGCTATACCATGGACTCTGCCAGATCTAGAAGATATTTGTTTGGGTGCCAACCTTAAGATTGACCTCTTTTTGGACATCTTCCAAAAGGTTAATGTCTAAAGAAGTTAGAAATTGACTTCTAGATGCTTATTTTCAACTCTCTCCTAGGGTAAATCTAACATATCAGTTGGCAGAGGATAGATATCTTCTAAGATATTTCACATGCCAAATATTATATGTTAATATAAAATACTTCCGTAATTGTAAAAATTAAAAATCCTCATCGATTCCCAAAAAATATCTATAAGCATTTGACATGGGGTATCACATAACAAAGCAATCAAAGCAGCAAATGTAAAAAGCAGTCAATAAACAAGAAAAAAGGGAAGAAGTAACTGATTATTACTAACCAAACTAATTCTTGAAATTTGCAGGGGGCTCAACGAGTAACAGGGATGGGAGTTAAGGGAAAAGTCGTATTTTGTTTTTGCTATTTTTTTTCACACTTGGGTTTCTACATTCATCTTTTTTTCTCATCACAAATCTCACAAGTCAACAAAGCAATTTCCAAACAAAAAAGTAGTGAAGCATTAGCAATCGACCAAATCATAATTGTTGATATAATTCTAAAATAGAAACAAAAATAAATATATTTTCCCTTCCCTTATCCCATCACTGCCCAACCCCTAAATAAACCACCTTGCTCAACAATGGAGTGATATCACAGTAACTATGTGCTTTCAACTTGAGATTGGAAATGCTAGTACAAATAAAAATATTTAACTGAAAGTAAACATAATAAAAAAAGAAAATCCAGACATTCCCTAAGGTAAAAGAACAATAAGCATTTGTCACCTGACACTACAACAAAACACAATCTAACAATGAAATGTATGCAAATACATTATTGAACAAAATACTCTACACTCATAGTATAGTTGAGTTATGCACATTCAATTTCAACCTCAACTAGTGAAAAGGAGCAAAAAAAAAAATTAATAAAAGAGTTAAAATAATAATCAATATCATTGAGAAATATATGATTACATATACTCCTTTCATTGGGTTCATTAATTTTTTTAC
Organism: Nepenthes alata; assembly: GCA_028571085.2. NCBI lineage: Eukaryota > Viridiplantae > Streptophyta > Magnoliopsida > Caryophyllales > Nepenthaceae > Nepenthes > Nepenthes alata. Next base: position 1,410 of record JAOVVI020011235.1, on the reverse strand, counting down.
AATATGATAGATTTTCACACAAAATAAATAAAATAAAAAAATAAAGTAATCTATTAGTCTATAGCAATTGGAAAATTAATATAGTGATGCATGCTGAAGGGCAAACAAATGAGACATATTTCAGCCATAGACTCTTATTTCAGCTTCAATAGCATTTTTGGTGACTAGCACAAACTTGTTCCTATTGGAATCTTTTTTTTTTTATAAGTAAGTATTTTGGATTAAAGAAAGAAAAAATTATACATACTATACATTATATCCACGTGTTTTGATTTGGAGATAATGCATAAGCGCTAGGGTATACCCCGAACAGTTAGTAAATCAACATACACACAAATCAAAAACACATAAACAAAGACATGGGTCCTCCAGGAGGACACCCATTAGCATCAGCCAAAAACACAACATATCTCGGACAAAACACAGCACCCGTACAAAAGGGAATAAAAAACGAGATCCCAAAAGCCCAAAATATACCAATTTTGGACAGCCCACCAGGAAGCATATTCAGGCAATCAGCTCCAATCTTCTGCCCAGGTTCCAAAGGCCCCGCGCAGCAAGTTACCTATGTGAACTACATCCACACATCAGCACATCAGCAACAGCAAAATCCCAGTGCCAAAGCCCAGCAGCCAGCAGTCAAACTTTCAGAACCACCAGCACTGACCCTCAGCAAGGGAGCACTCTGCAATGCAGTTGAAATGTACCAGGACACTGCAACCTTTCCAGCAACAGCACCCTCTGAGACAGACAATAACAGCATGGCCTTTTTCTAGGCAAGCAGTTACAGAAGGGGCAACAACACCGAATAGCCCAGCTCCACCCCTGCACCAACAAGGGATCAACTGAAATACAGCATCCTCTAGCCACCCAGAGCTGGAATCAGCGATTTCAGCTACTTCACACGACACCAGACTCACCAAATTTACCCGCCATCTACATCTTCTAAGCACAATCAGAACAATGGACAACCAACAGGGAGGATGCAGCACACCCACATCAGCATGACATATCACTAGCAGCAGATCTTTAGTTCAACCTCCAGCAATGGCAGCAACATCAATTGCACAAAGAGGCTAGTTTAAGACCAACCATCACAATCCAGCAAAACAGATTAGCCATAGGGTGGAGCGACCATGCTTCACACAAGAAAGGATCAGCCTCCTTCTTGCAGACCCAACATCTTCAGGAGACAAACACTCCGCAACTTGGCTCAAATCACCCCAGCCACTTCCAAAGCCAATCAGGTTCATAAGCAACATACCAGAGCCACCCACAACACAGAGGGGCTCCATCGTACTAGAAGAATATCAAGCATCCAGGCAAGTCCTTAGCCAGCGAAGGGGCAGATCACCCATCAGCAGCTGGCCACAAACCAGGCAGGTTGCTGCGCCAATAATTGCATCAGCA
>JAOVVI020011234.1:0-12732 GCA_028571085.2 Nepenthes alata | reverse complement strand
AGAAATTGGTTCGATCTAGGGTTGTCATGTTTATAAAAAATGAGACTATATAAGATATTAATAAAGGTGCAAAGACTGCCTCCCAAAATAATGACAGTTGGGCATGTGATTTAAATCCCACGTCGGCACCTGTCTCGGATCAAAGTGAAAATCAAGGCAATGCCAAAGATGAAGAAGACCATGAGACTGCAATGCCCGATAGAGATGAGGATGAGGTTGTTACTCTGATACTGCTGAGCCTATCGAGACTATTCCACTCCAACGATCCACGAGAGATCGAAGACCCTCTATTCGTCTGTCGGTCGAAGAGTATGTGTTACTTACCGACGGAGAAGAGCCCGAATCTTTTGAGAAAGCAACGGAGGACAAACACAATGCGGAGTAGATGAAAGCTATGCGAGAAGAGATGGTGTCGTTATATAAAAATCACACATTTAAGTTGACAATGTTGCCAAAGGGAAGATGAGCATTGAAGAACAAGTGGGTATTCAGGCTGAAGACAGATGAAAACAGTTCACAACCGAGGTACAAAGCGAAACTGATTGTGACGGACTTCAATCAACGGAAGAGTATTGACTTTGACGAGATCTTTGCTCCATTGGTAAAGATATCTTCATTTTACCTTATATGATTGTCACTAACGTTAGTTTTAAATTTTTTAAAATTATAGATAATTTTACCTTATATGTAATTTATTAAAAAAAAATTATTCATTTTAAACAAATTTATTTTTAATATTTGAATCCAACCATTTCAATTCAAAATTCTTTCAACTAATGCTAAATTAAGAGTGATAGAATCGTTGTTTACATTGACGGTTAGATCCAGTATAGCTCATCTCTAAGCTAGGCTTCAATGATGAAATGTTTAGAAGTTGTATTATTCGTACCGAATAAGTATTATTAAATCTTCTTATATAGATTGATTTATTTATAATATGCAGGATCATTTGAAAAGACAAACATAACAACATACCATGTATTATAAATATAAGTTTTACGTTTGGTTAAAATTATTTGCTTCGGCCGTTTGGGGCTCACAATTTTTATTATTATTTTCTACTAATGTCTTTGTGGGTAGACACGAGATTAGAGAGACTCCATCTCTATTCTCTCAAAGGATGAAACTCTTTTTTTTTTAATCTAAGATATTGTTATTTAAATAAATGGTTACGATTTAACTTTTTTTTTTAAATTTAAAAAAATTAATTAAAATTAGTTATTAAATTATATCTATCTATTTTAAAATAAATGATCGATATATAAAAAAATTTAAACTCTATCTCTTAAAGAAATGGAGCCACCCCTGACCTGGGTAGGCATGAGCACACATCATCCGTAAAATGGAGGGTGGGATGTTGCTCTCAATTGGACAAGCGACTAGGTTGTCCTTACAACTCTAGGGTAACTTTGCCCAAATTAACAATTCACTCGTCATTCATATCAATTGGAAAATTGGCAATTCAGTTGGCGTGATATAATCTATTTGAGACTATTTTTAGACACGATATAAATGTCATAAGATTATATAATGGTTAGTTTAGTGTATATTAATAGGTCCATATGTGATATTATATCAAACGGGTTTGTCTAAAAAGTTTAATTATCTAATACTAATTTTTTCTATTATCAGTGAAAAGTTTAAAGTTTAAATTGGGTATGTATTCTAGCAAATTATTAATTTCCCTTGATATATTCTTCTAAAAAAAGATTGAGATAATCAGCATTTTTAAAAAAAACTTTGGTTCATAAATACAGCATTTGCCCAAATACTTCTTTTATTAGTTTAGTAAATAATTATATTAATCAGTCAAGATATATATATATATATATATATATATATATATATATAACCTCAAAATAAAATTGGCCCACATTTTTTTGTATATTCACATTTCCCGACTATATAAAATTAGATATGATTTCTTTTTACAAAAAAAAAATCATTAATTTTCAACTCAATAAGTTTACATTTTGATACGTCCCTACATCTAAAGTATTGTACGAATTAGGAAGCCATCTAATCTTTTATGATGGGTCAAATTGAGACGGGTCTAATTTTTACCTTCGACAATCTTGATCCTGTATAATACAACGAACAATTAAAATGACAGAGGATGGCAGGAACTTGCTGTCAAATATGTCCTTCGACGCTCAAGGTAAAAATCTTTCTATAGAAAAAAAGAGGGAGGATGTAAAGTGTACTAGTGCATGGGTGAGGATTTTGAGTATTGGAGTGCGCTTAACCGATGTGCAACTTGGAGATGACACTTGACAAGGAGCAGCTTAATAAGGTTGCTCGATAGGAAGCGGCTTTGAAGGATGGAGGGCTAGGCCTCGATGAGTGTGCCTGATTAAATGGTGGCTTCGAAATGGAAGACTGAACTCCATTGAATGTGTCTACCCATAGGGCGGTATTGAGATATGGAGGATTGGACTTTAGAAAATGCGCTTGGTCAGAAAGTGATATTGAGATATGGAGGACTTGGCTTTAGAGAATGCGCTTGGCCACGAAGCGGTTTTGAGATATGGAGAACTTGGCTCCGATGAATATGCCCGTCCAAGGAGCGAACTTAAGATATGGAGGAATGGATTTCGGAGACTGCATTCGACCAAGAAGCGGTTTTGAGATATGGAAGATCTAGCTCTGAAGAATATGCTTGGCTAGGGAAGTGGCTTTGAGATATAGAAAACCTGGCTCTAATGAGTCCACTCGGGTAGGGGTGGCTTTGAGATATGGACGACTTAGTTTCGAAGAATGCGCTCAACTAAGAAGCGGCTTAGAGATGAATGTTGAGCTCCCACTGAGTTTACTAAATTATAGGAGGGCTTTAAGAGATGAAGGATTGGGGTTCCTGTTGAGTCCACTAAGCCAAAGGATAGTTTAGAGATATGGAAGATTGAGCTTCGCAGACTGTGCTCGATCAGATGATAGCTTTGAAACATAGAGGACTAGGCTCTTGCTGAGTGCGCCCAACTATGGGCGGCTTAGAGTAGAGAGTTTTGTATTCATCGAGGAGTTGCTGATTGTTGAATGCACTTGTAAGCGGGTGGCTAATCGACGAAGAAAAGGATTATTGGGCACTGATAATGAGGAGAGAGACGCTCATCGATCTTTATTTTGGTTACAGACAAAGAGGCTCTCTACGCCACGTTCTACGAGTCGCCTCCATTAATTTTATAGCTTGAGGACTCGGAGTTGACAGAAAGCTTGTACAACCATCAATCAGAGTGGGAGACTAAGGGTTTCTGCTTGTATGTTCATTTTCTCTCATTTTTCTCTTTTTTTCTCTCTTTGCATATGCCTTGCAAGGTGATTCCCTTGTGAGAGAATTTGGAATGATTCCTTCCTTGGGTGTTGGAATATATAGTGTTGGAATTGGTCTAACCTTACTTGGGTGCTAAAACTAGTTAGGTGAATTCCTTCCTTTCTTGATGAGAATTTGGAGGCTTTCGTTACAGTAGTTAATTTCTTAGGGATGATTCGTTGAATCATCGTTGTTATCCTCAGGTCGCATGATGTTGAACAGGATATTTTGGAAATATTTGTTGAGCTGTCTTGAGTAATTATGACCAGTGACGATAATGGCAGTTGTCCTTTTGGGGGTAATCACGTGATCATGGGTAATTCTACCAAAATATTTGCCAGCCTCCCGTAATAATTATGGCAGGTGCTTTCTATATACGCGCACTATTCTGATCAAGCTATTGGATGTTGAGTTAGAGGGCTCCCTGAACTCACGAGATCTCATTAAGTTTTAACCCCTCGAGCACTCCGATGGATGGGCTTAATTTTGAGTCAACCTATAAAATTACATGACCTATCACATTTTATAATGTAATCCTTCACAAATCAAGTTGTAAAATATAATAAAAAGAATCCAAGACAATAAAACTTGTAAAATATAATAAAAATTATTCTTATTTAAGTTGAAAAGATAAAAATTATAGGTAATACAAAATAAGGACTTTTTTTTACGTTTTTTTTTTTTTACCCCTATGGGGAGCTTGAGGAAAATTCAAGGCAACTGAGTGTGGGGCAGGCCTCACTGCAATAATCATGATCATCAGCTAGCTTGGGAAACGGTAGCCATCCTTGGATGAGATCTGACGTTCCTCATTGCTCCACATGTCAATCTACGGATGGTCCATCAACGTGCAAACTGTTCCCATATCTCCTCCTCCTCATCCTCCTCGATATGACTATAAAAAACCAGATGTTTCTATAAAGAGCCCCCCCTGAGCTATGTGACATAGGCATCGTCAACGCAAAACCACCCAGAAAACTACAAGCAGAGAATATCAAAAGCTGTAAGTTTATATTCATATTCATCCGAGGAGGAAGAAGAAATTAAGAGAGGGAGAGGAAGGGAACTGATTTCTATGGAAGTTGGCCGGAAGCAGATGACTGACATGCTGAGCGAAGAGCGCGGCCTTCATCTCAAAGAGACGGAGCTATGCCTGGGGTTGCCCGGCGGCGGCGCTGAGGCGGTCGGAAAGACGAACGGGAAGAGAGGCTTTCTGGAGACGGTTGATCTGAAGCTCCACCTTCAGTCTAAGGAGTCAGGTGCAGGGGCAGATCACTACTCTCCGACTACGGAGAAGAATCTCCTCCCACGCACCAAGGATCCAGTGAATCCGCCAGCCAAGTGAGCGTTATTACTTTCATTTACTGTTTAATTACTATAGCCTAATTAAAGTTATGTCTTTTTTAGTTTTGGGTGCCATCAAAATCAGCTAGAAATACTGTCTCTTATTCTTTATATCCCTAACTATACCGTAGCTTATACATATGGTATCCAGTTAATAATGAGATAGAAGCCGATAAACAGGGCCAAGTATTTAAGTGAATTTTTGTTTAGCAATGGCAGTACTTAATTGCATGAAATTCCATGATTTTTGGGACAATTTCAGGGCACAAGTTGTGGGATGGCCGCCGGTGAGATCCTCCAGAAAGAAAATAATGACACATCAGAAGAACAGCCAGGAGGAAAATATTGAGAAGGGCGGCGGCGGAGCCGCAGCGTTTGTGAAGGTCAGCATCGATGGGGCGCCTTATCTAAGAAAGGTGGACTTGAAGATGTACAAGAGCTACCAAGAGCTCTCTGACGCCTTGGGAAAGATGTTCAGTGCCTTCACCATGGGTAATTTTTCAAACCAAAAAATTTAAACATAGATTATGCCACACCCGTTTGAAAAAAAAAAAAGAAAAATAAGCCCATTGCCCAAAGTACTTTCAACCATATTATATATATATATAACGAGCATTAAATATGCAATTTTATCAATAACTCAAATATTCTACCATTACATCATGTCACAGATGCACATTGACTGTTGATATTTTCAAAGGTTGAATGTTAAAAAAAATAAATTCACCTGCAGGTAACTATGGGGACCAAGGAATGATAGATTTCATGAACGAGAGCAAGTTGATGGACCTTCTCAACACCTCTGAATTTGTTCCCACCTATGAGGACAAGGACGGCGACTGGATGCTCGTTGGCGATGTCCCGTGGGAGTACGTCCCCAGTTTCCTTCTTACAATTTTCACCTCTTTTCTCTCCCTCTTCTTCGGCCTTTTCATTACAAAGTTTCATCGATCTGAAATAATAATAATATTACGCAGGATGTTTGTTGATTCGTGCAAGCGCTTGCGTATCATAAAGGGATCAGAAGCCGTTGGACTTGGTATGATCTCTTTCTACCGTAAAATTACACATTTTTTCGATTATAGATCGATCATAAGCTCAATCGATACCATTCGTCCCTCTACCGAATTCGATCTCTGCTTAGACTATGATATTTGATTCCAATACATATTAACTCTAGGCCAGGTTCATAATGTTTTTGTATTTAATTATGCATGGAAAAAGGCCCAGTTTTTTTTGTTGTCTTACACTGGTTAACATCCCATGAGTAAGTAGAGGGAAGAGCACGATTTACTGCAAAGACAAAAACCAATATATGGGTAAGAAAACTACATTAATCTTTCATCGTAGTTAATCGAGGAAGCCAAAGTCCTTCATGTGTGATTTTGATTATGCTGCGTCGTTAAAATATTTCAGCCCCAAGAGCCATGGAAAAGTGCAAGAGCAGAGGCTGATCCAAGCTGCTGCCATGGCCGGCTATTTGGAGTGCAGCGTGCGTTTTACAACAGCTGATGACTGTCAAAAGCAAAGGTTAATAGCATTATGAAGATCCCAGAAGGGGGTGGCAGCTGTGTTTCTCGTTATGTGTCTGCTTTTTCCTTTTCTATTCATCTTCAGATCCAGACATCTGCTATGGACATGCTTAAGCAGTTAAACTTACTGCGGTCTGGTTTGTTTCATTATATCTAATTTGGCTTGCTTAATTTGTGCTTGTATCCTTGCTGTCCCGTCTGTTTATTAATTTTGAGTGCATGTTCTTACAATTATTCCTTCCATTTCATAAGCTATATATGCTTCGAAAAAGAGAATATTTTAACACAATCAATTGTTCCTAATTTATAGAATTTCAGATCCAGTGTTATGATACTATCGACTCATACATTAATGTTGCAAGTATAATTAGACTGATCTTTTTTTTTTTTTTTTTACTTAAATATACAAATGATAAAGCCTTCGTTCTTATTAGTAAATTTAATCGTCCGTTCTAATATAAGTAATTTTTTTTATTTTATTTTTTAATTTTTTATGTAAATAATGTACAGGTCGATTTTATAATAACTCCCTAAATAAAATTAGATTAAACTTACTCTGTTAATCTTCTCCCTTTACTAAATATAAGATTTCCTCGCATCATTTATATCATTTGTTTATTGATTATTATAATAAACTTGATGCACCTCACTATTATTATTATTATTATTATTATTATTATTATTATTATTATTATTATTATTATTGGTGAAGCATCCTTGAATACGAGTCCATGACATTAGCAAAGTAGGGAACAGCTCCATGTGCATGCTCATGGGCATTACTCATTCTTGCACATTATTATATTATACAATATAATATAATATAATATAAATTATATTTAAATTAATAAGAAATTAATGAATATATTAAAAAAAAAAACTAATTTCAACTTCAATAATAATATAGTAGGTTATGTTAATATGCTGTCGGCGTCTATGATAACTGAGGATTTCTCTGTCTGTAAGTATTTTACTATTTAATCCAGTGAAAACATCTCCCAAATGTAAATTAAAAACTAAAAAAAAAAATTTATTTTGCCTGAAAAATAAATTCCAACGAGGAATAAATTTTTATAGCGTGGGAATTATAAGTCCATGTAACTTTCGTGCTAACCCACGGTGGTTGCCGGCAATGGCGGCGGCTTACATTGGCAGAAGTGGCCGTGAGCACTGGTGTCACCGGGTGGCTGATGGGAGTTTCCGGCGTTGCTTGCAGTCGGTAGGGGTGGCCGGGGCAGTGTTGTCACCCAACTATGAATAGATATGGTTATGTAATTATGGATAAATATTCTATCTTTTGGTAATGAAAGTACCACCTTCTCAAATTAGCTATTTTTATTGGTGTATGGTTTAGCCAAGCGTGGAGAGACCGTGTAATACCTAAGAAATATCAAATAAGTTCGTGTTACTATAAGTTATTAAATGATGTAATTATTTTTTTTAAAAAAATGCATGTTATAATTGAGGAATTTTTTAAAATGTATGTGAAATATAATTCTTATTATAATTAATTGGTTTTAAAAAATAACATGGCATCCTTAATATATTATGTTATTTTATTATGTTGTTAAAATATGTTATTTTAATAATTTGTGCATTGTTTAATTGAAGTCTGGTATTTTTCGCCTCTTTTTGGATGGCAGTTTTTCCTTCTGGAAATTAATGGGAACTATTTTGTATTGAGAGCACAGAAAATATATATAGCTTAGGTTCTTTTTATGGGCCTTTGTACAAAAATAAAAATTATAACATAATGTGTATTCTGAATCTGAATTGGTTTCTGATTATATCAAGTTGACTTTACAAATCTCATTATTCGAGTCATGTGTACCACAACAATTAACACGAGATAAGATGAACATAAAATTCATTTTTTGATATATTTTCTAATACTTAAATTAAAAATTATTTTAAAAAAATTAAAACATTAAAAAGAAAAGAAGATAAGTGTGAAATTGACTAAATTTAAAAGACTTGGCTTTGTAAATTTGGAAGAGTAAAAAAGGAGGTGATTGGTGGCTCAAGCACCAAATGTGTTTCTTTCTTTTTCAGTGCCTAGTTTTCCTACCCTTTTACTGAACAGAGCCATTGTATTTATAAGCTGAACACCAATCAGTCCTTCTCTATAAAATTGGTTTGACAACCATTAGATACATTATATTGTTTAGGCTTCAACTATTATGTTTGTTTTGTAGCCATTCAATAGTTAATACTTAATATTTATTTAATTATTATTATCTACTTTAATATGACTGATTATTTATTAATTTTGTATAACTATTTGTCAAGATTAAATATCAAATTTGTTCTTTTATCGGGTCATTAGTTACCTTAATCTTCAATATTTTCATCACCAGGATATTTGGTAAGTCGGTAGAACGTTTGTCTAGATTGATTCCTGAACTAATTTTATACCAAGTTGAGCAATTTGATTGCCCTAACAACCATCTTTGAGTTGATAATCTTTGGGTAGAGGAAATAGATTAGAAAAAAGAGGGAATCTAGTTGTATCCCGTATTCTCACCGGGTGGAATTGATCGGTTTTAGACAATATCTAACACTTTTCCACCATACTTGACGGCTGAATTCAAATTTTGAATATGTTAAAGCCTAAAGCCTATTGGCACGTTTGTCTAGCCAGTTGTGTATTCTTTTTCTGAAAGATTCTTGATGGTTGATTGATCTTGTCAATTCAAATTTGATTCCCTACACTATTGATCGAGATTTTTTGATCGCTTTGCTAATACTATTTTTCTTAAGATCTATCATTATGCTCTCTTCCTCGTTTGTTTAGCAAAGAAAACGCATTTTTCCATACTTGACAGTGCTCCATTCGGTCTCCTCTCAGACCTTTTACTTTAACATCCAATGAAAGTCATGCTTGCTAAACTTGAGGATAGGTTTTTTGAGCATCTTTGCACCCCTTTAGAGATGTTTATGAGGCTAGCTTTAATTATCCTCTTTCATCTGTAAAATAATCTTGATTTTTCTCTTTTACACAACATTTAGGGATTAGGCGACTCCACTTCCGGGTGCTCTCTTCTAATGTCCCTTTTCATTCTTCTATATAGATCATCAAGAAAGTCGAGCTTGCTCAGAAGGGATTAGCTGGCTATTTGTCTTTTGTCTCCTATTTGGTTTCTTCTTTTGATGCTATACGACTGGGATGATTGATTGAATAGTGTATTTTTAGAGAACAGAGTTGTTAGAAACTTTTATCTAATTAGCATATTCCGTGACCGTATGTATTATATTATTGATGTCGGGTTGTGGGTTGTCGGTTTAAAGTCCGTTCTGTCCGAGATCCAGTCGCCCGATCCGTCCGAAGCCCCCGCGCTCGCCTGGAGCTCGCTAGCCGCTCGGGCCGAAAAACCAGTAGGAAGCCGCTCGCTGCAAGCCCTCCGGCCGCTCGAGCGCCCGTAGGGTTTTCCCACGAAACCCTGCGGCCGCTCGCCGCGCGCTCGAGCCCTGCTCGAGCGCCCGCGCAACGGCCAGATTTTTTGAACGCGTTTTGGCTCCTCTATAAATACATGCCTTATGTTTTTGAAACCCTAAGCACGCCAGAGCCCCTTTTGAGAGTGTTGGAGCCATTTTACTTGAGAGAAGAGCTTCTTCTTCCTTTTTCATCTAGCTCCAATTGAGAAAACCGAACCTACTACGTTGTGCCTCATGCTCTAACGGGTTTTCTCTTCGTCTTTCTCTTTTCTATTTAAACTTTGCCTTCTACCATCGTCGGAGACTTTGGTTCGTGAAGAAGGTGACTCGTTCGTGATTGGAAAAGGAGATCCGATCGTGATTGGCAATTCAAGTGGCACGAGAGGGAAGATTGGCTTGAAGATCGGAAGGTGTCCGGTTCCGTTACCGCGGGCAAATCCAAGGAGTTCCTTGGTAGGGATCACGTGTCGGGAGTAAGTCAGCTAGGTTAGCACGTCGTTACCACCCGGACTGTAAGTTGATTTTCATAGTGCATTGCTTCCCTGGCCATTGAAGCCCAGAGTATTTTTCTCGATTACCGTGGGTATCGAATTTTCACTTTGTCACCAAAAATCGGATCTTTATCTCTATTGCTTGTCATGATTTATATTGTGCATGATTGTTAGTCTTGTAACATCTAGAAATAAATATCATTTACGTGTATTGGATATTTATTTATTATTAATTGTTACTTTCGCTATACTTGTAACGGGGTCAAAACTTAAGTGTTGGCATTAGCACCAAACGTGCTTTTTTACATTTTAATAAACTGTGTTGCTTGTTCAACCCAAACTCCCTATGGCCAAGGCTCTAGAGCCATGTAGGTGGTGGAATGGTAATTTAACCTTGTATATAAGTGAATTGGAAGTGGCGTAAAGATTAGGCATGGCTCCTCTACACCTACATGTAATTATTATTGGAATAGTTGATAGGTCTTGGATCTACTTATTAACTTTAGTGATAAGTGTAGAAGAGTGTTTCCATCTTATAATGAACTTAGGGGTAGACGTGGGCCATAGTCTACTTGGTGGGGCGGCTACCTTGTTATGTTATAAGTCGATCAAATTGGAATACCCTAAAGATTTAGATGATCCAAGCTTGTAATATAACGGATCGAATGGGACTGAGAGGTGGACCAAGCATAAGAGGGTAGGACGTTTTACTTAGTGTAAATACACCCTAGAGACTCATGAGGATGATCGAGATAAATAACCTTAAGTTGAGCTTGTTAAAGTAGGTGTTGGTAAGTTAAGGAAGTGAATAAGTGCACCTGTGTGGATATCCATGGTTAATCTTTCCTTGGTCCGATGGATGGTTATGACCCTTGATATCCTACTCCTTTTTACTCTATAGATAAGTATAGAATATTATATGAAGATACTATGGTAATAAGGAGTATAAAATCTATAAAATCGTAGTTTAGTATATAGTCATCTGACATCTAGTCCATATTTCAATAGATTTAGATTAATACTTTGAATTGATACTTATAATCCTATGAACAATGCGCATGAAGATTTCAATTAATATCATGATGAGGGATGCTCAATTTGATATGGCGAGATGTGCTCCAATGTCATTGTAGCAAGATAGGATGTGTTTCCATACCATATGTTGGCAAAGAGAGACGAGATGTTTTTTCATTACATGTGTTGGAAAAGAGATGGATTATGTTCCTATATCATATGTTGGCAAAGAGAGACAGGATGCATTAGCATGCCATGTGTTGGAAAAGAGATAGAATGGTGTTCACATACTATGTGTTAGCAAAAGATGGGATGTGTTCCCACGTCATGTGTTGGAAAAGAGACGAGATGTTTTCCCATATCATGTGTTGGTAAAAAACGGGTTGTATTCTTATGATGTGTTAGCAAAAGTTTGGAGACTTGTGTGGCTAAATGTTAAACTTGTGATCAGTTACTATGCTGTTACCATCCATTTGTCAAGGCGTAAGTACGTAGTCGTTAATTTATAGAAATAGAATAATATTCATAAAGATTCTTGAGACATCTTTTATATTAGTGACCTCTATTATAATAGGTTCAATAGAATCTAATTTGTTATTTGTATTAAAATTCAGTGGAAGCCAAGTTACATTCATAGTCTTATTGGTTTAGGGGCAACTCTCAAAAGTTGATGTGTATTGATGATAGGGCCCTATGAATGGTGCCAGCGTTCGTTACCCAACAGAGTTTTAGTATTCTATTAGTAGCAGGGCCATCTTGGATTGTGAGTTTTTGGGTGTATTTGAACTTATAATTATCTTTACCTCAATTCCAAGGAGATGGATTTTTCTTACTAGATACTATGATGGAATAATAGTAGTCATGTCATAGTTATGATGTTTATTTATGACTTGAAATTCTATAGTGTTTTGGGTTTAGGTCGGCATAGTTATAGTATCAGTGACAATCTCAACCAAAAGTTTACAGATATGAGCCAGGCTAGCCATAAGCTGTGTCACATGTAATGACAACATTAGTGCTTTAGTGAGGTAGAGTGTAAGAGTTGGTGTCTGAGATTCCATATTACTTGAGGAAGGGAAGTAGATGTATCTTATAGTAAGTATAGAGGTCAAGCATCCCCAAACCAAAACTTAATTCCAATTTTATTACATAACTTGGAATTAACCTATGAAAGATCAGGCTCTAATTTAATATATCCAAATCTCAATCAAATTTTACTAATGTCAAATTAGACTTTAATTTCAATCCATACATGACTATATAATCAATTGACTTAAATCCAAATCAACTATTAAGACATGAACCTGCAACAAATTTCATTATATGGTTTGATTATATATATATATATATCCAAACACAGAATCTAAAAATTGCACCCTAGACCATGAGTAGCGAAATATATCATAAATTGAAATCAAGAGAATCCATCAATATACTTCAATGAGTTAATGAAATTAAACAATGTCATCAGTTAGTGGCCATACAAATATTAACTCAAACCCAAATCTACTACTTGTCTAAATATGCTAAAATATAACTAAAATATTTAAACATTCTAAAATATCCAAAAACTACTTTCTTGAAATCCTTTCCATGATCTGATATTCCC